>VWZN01003217.1:1107491-1120309 GCA_013396955.1 Regulus satrapa
TCTGACTCCTTAGTACCATTATTCACTTCTTATTCATTATAAGAGAAAAAAAACTGTCTGGTTTAAATCTGAGAATGGAAATTTCACCTGGTTTCAGCATCCATATTTTAACAATAGATGGGTTGAAAATTCCAAGCTTAAGATTCCTTTATAAGTAAAACTGGAATATTTCCAGTCTCCCTTTTACTATTAATAGACATTGAAATCCCACATTTGCAAAACCTTTAGAAATAATTTAATAAACCAGATGCAGTTTTATTTTTAACAGGATGTTATGGTACCTGCATATAGCAAGAGAGAGGGCTGACATAACTCAGACACTGACTCTGGAATATTGTCTGTCTTCTAGTAGTAAATACTAAAGTATGACGTGTTTTATGGTCAGATATATTCACACATATCTGACCATAAATCAATGCCTCAAGCTTCCTCAAGGAAAGTTGAAAGAGTGCATCTCACAAGAGAGAAAAATGCATTTAAAATTACTGCAGCTATAAAACAAACTGACATAACCTAAAGCAACAAATATGGGGAAGGAAATCTTCTGAGGCCACATCAGTACTCTGAGATGATTTCCACTTTTTTGGTTTTATTTCTGATCAGTGATCCAGTGAGGGTTACGGGTGGAATAAAATCTATTCATTATTTCCCCTAATATCCAAACATCTGCATCCATTCTTTCGAGTTGTTCTCTTATAGAAGTAGCATAACAGAGAGCTCAAAGAAAATGCCTAATGATCTCTTTCCTTGAAGGTTTTCTCTTTTACAGTCAGAAGTGTGTCCAATTGAGTTTGCTGTAGGTGCTCTCTCATTTGCAGGTGTTTCAGAGATTTTAGGGGCATGAAAGAAGAAGGTGAAGAAGCTAGAATAGGTGCACCATAAAGTAAAATGGGACTTAAAGTCCTCATTTCCAGCAAAAGTGAGCAGTTTTATCTACATCCTCCTAGAAATCTCTCCTAGCACCATTTTCTCTTTTAAAGCTTCATCCTCCAAGGTTTGCACTACTCAAATGACATTATTATACAGCTTACTTTGTAGCAACTGCATTTAATTGATGGTACTCACTTAAGATTTTATCTCTTCTACTGATTCACAGTGTTTTAGAGAGAAGGCTGGGCAATTTGGATGTAATTCAGGTTTTTAGTACATGTTTTAGTATTAAAAGTATCATTTATCATTTCTTGCTGTTATCAAGATGGTGGTGTATGTGACTGTAGAAGGCTCAATCATGAACAAAGTAATACTTTGAATTTATGCTGAAATTAAAAAGAAAATATATTCTGAAGTCACCTGATTTTAACTGATGACCATACTTAATATCTTAATGTGATTCTTTTTTAATCATGACTGCATTTTTGAACCCTAGCAGTTAGCTTTCTGTCTTGAAAAGATTGTTTCTAATAGGACCAATTCTGAGCTAAAACATTCTAGTAGGAGTTAAAAAAGAAGCAGCAGTTTTATAAAGAAGTTATCCTGGGAGACAAGTGTTTAGTAGTACTCACTAAAGTTAGATGCATAGCTGAGAGTTAGAATTTACAAACAATAACTCAAATAATTAAAAGCTAGTCACATTAGGGTGCTGATTGTTGAAGAAGATTACGAAAAAGAATTGTATTATATCTAGCCTCATATAACTGCATTTTGTATCTTATCCTCTTGCATCTTAAAACCCATCTCTGAAGTAAAGGCACTTTAGACCTCAGTGGGCCATTGTCCCCAAGGTGGTCATGTTTCCATGAGCAAAGGAGGAGGAAGAACATCCCTGACATAAGAAGCAGAACTACAGGAGCTGCTTTTCTGCACTGGTCACTTTTCTGCTTCTTTGGGTTGTGTTGGTTGTTTTTCTGATTAAGACCTTCTGCTTATTCTGATTACTTCCAAGTGACTCCCTCTTCCACCTGAAACCTTAACTTAGGATTTCTGCTTTGTTTTCTAAATTGAAGAGTTCTTTCCTACAACACAACTTCTCATGTGAGTGAGTTTAACTTAAGGAAGCATTGCTCACTTTCTTGTTTATACCTTAAGTATATTATGGAACATCAATTGTTTCTAAAATTTTAAATTTTTCCTTCCCATTTCAAACACGCTTTTTTGAATCCATTAGTGAAAACAACAAAAAACGGTCTGTGGTTTTCTGTATCTATTAATTAGATTTATTGATGCTTTTAATGAATATTATTGCATTTTCAGAAAACACAGGTATGAAACAAGTTTTGTCTTTCCTATGCTCCTGTTCACTTTGTGAACCTTCGTGAACTCAAAGGCTCTGTGATTGCTAAGTCATGTTGTGTGCCCAGGAGAATGCATGGAAAGAAAAAAAATGACCCAAACCAAAGCTTTATTCTTATGTTATTTATGTCTCTGCACCATGGCAACCTGACCCTTATGGAAGTTCAACACACAGCTGGCCATGGGGTTTTTGGCATTCAGCCAATGTAGGAGCTGCTGAGAGAATCTATCCATCATCCAGCATCTCCCAAAAATACCAATGGGTGGACATAGACTAGGCTTGGGTGCAGACATTAGAGTTCAATAATGTTTTTTAAATGTTTTTCATTCCCATGACAGGCTAGGTTATATAAGATTAAATTAATCTCTATCTGCTAAAATTCTTCCCATTGGTTTCTCTATGCATCTGCTACTGCTGTTTCTAGCTTATTTCTCTCTTAATTGTCATTTTTCAATATTGGTCATGACTTCAGCCAGTCCAATGTCTTCCTGAGATATGATGTTGCTACATTTAATACCAGGTTGTTAGGAGCCTGGCTTTGAATTGTGACTGATTTATTCATCAATTAATGGAGATAAAATATGCAGCAAAATCGTAAGAATTGACAGTAAAAGCTGGACTTAGAGTGTTTGTTTCTTTTTCCAAAATTTAATGAATCCCTTCAACATTCTGAGAAGTGAGTGAATGGCACTGACCTGTGTCAGGCAGAGCATAAGCCCATGACCCATAAACTTGCTTGACTGAAAATCTACTACAACCTTTGCAGCCCTCTGAGAATTGCATTATGTTTCCAGGCCTTCAAGTAAATGCAGAAATACCATATGCATCTCTGCGCAGGGTTTTAAGAACCTTTGGTAGTAGTGTTCTGTCTATCTTTTTTCACTTGATTTGAAACTGTTCTTCCAAATTGGGAGTTCTATGCAATACATAATTTCCTGCTACTTAAGCATGGCTCCATGGGGTATTCAGCAGTGGTTTTGAATACCAAATTCGCCCTAAAAAAGTGTTGTAAAGGTTGAGTTTACTCTCGTGGACATAGATTGCCTTTGAAACTAGAACTCGATAAAAACAGGGAAAATATTCTCTTACTTTCATGGTAGATGTACTCATTGAGCATGGTTGGGTCAGAGGAGGGAACTGCCAGACTTAGCAAAGGCCTTGGCAAAAGGAATGAACCTTGGTAAATAAGATGGTAGGGGATGAAAAAGACTTGCTCTGAGTAGACAGCAAAAATGAGAAGGATTGAAGAATTGATTGTGGTTCGAAGAGACTTTAGGTTGGGAGTTAAGAAGAAACGAAGGGTTTGGTTGAGAAGCAGGCATGGAAGAAATGAGGTTTAAATGCAGCTCAGGTATGGCAAAGTTTTAAAGATTTAACCTAAATGATCATGTTCCCAAAAACTAGGGACATATCATAAGAGCTTTGTGTTCAAGATTGAGCAACGTGAAATCACTGTACACAGAAATCCCTGACTGTAGGCTTTTGTGCTCACTCAGGGTTAGAGCCACAATGCTGGTCTGTGAGGCAGAAAAAAAAGAAAAAATGTTTAAAGTTCAAAGCCTAAGAAAAGTTAACATCTTCAGGTCAAGAGATATTTAACCTGAGCTGGATTGGTATAGGAGAGCAATGAAAAGTATTTATTTCATTCTTTAAAAGGCTATAGGATATTTTGGTGGGAATTGTCAGTTATTTTAACACATGAGTTCTCATAAAGGCATAATTTTTTCTCTTTCATTAAGACAGTCCTTTTGTGTTCAAAATAAAATCTGTGATCAAATTTGATAATCTCTTGGTCCAGCTCCATTACTGGATTATTCTAAGGGGAAGAGGAAGAGGTGTGAGTGGAGCTGGGGTAGGGGATTTTGCTTGTCTGTCTGACCAAGTTGCAGTGAACTGTTAAAAAGTTTTGGAGGTATTAACCAAAATTTAGATTCTGCCCAGGGCTGCTCAGGAAGGTGAGTTATATGAGCACTGAGGTTTTGTTATTTTGGAAGATGTTTCTTACATGAAGGACGCAGAGAAGACAGTAAGGACATGTCAGAGCACTGTCATTATGGCCCCAAGGAAAGAAATCTGGGGAATTAAAACTCTGAGGGNCAGATTATTAGAGACATTGAATTTGGTGTGCTGGCGAGTTTAGGCATTGTAATCATAGGTATTTGGTTTACAGTCCTGTGATAGGAGGGGCAGGGACTGATCCCTTAGAGATCTTATGAGGGTTTGATTCTAAATTCTGAGGCTCTTTCCTTGGTTCTGTGAAAGTCTCATTTACTGTCTCTGAGTTTTAATACAGCTGCTATTATAAATATTATTGAGATCTTATTAATATAACATGTTTTAATATATGTAATACTTACTTTTTTNAATGGTTTTATAGGACTTGGAATATCTTTTTAAAAGAAGGTGTTTGGTGTCAAGTCATTGTTTGAGAATTATATTTATCCCAACAGATAAATCCTAAATTTTGGCTGTTTGAGATGAAATAGGATAAGGAGTACCTAAGAGCACAAAGTGAGTGACCTCTGGCAGACCTGCCAGTTCCCAGCTCTGCCCTGGCTCCCCCCAGGCGCTCCAAAAGCCATTTTCCCCTAACTCCCCATCACACTGACAAAGTAACTAATTAATCAGTTTGTCCACTAATCTAGCGAAACATTGATTCCTTCTAAACCACTGTCTGTCACCAGAGCTCCACTTTGGATTCTCTCTCTTTCCTGTCATCCTCTGAAACTGGGGATCAGCAGTACAGTGGAACAAAACCCCAACAGCAATAAATCCAAGTCAAAAGCATTTCAACTGTTTAGACTGGTTAATTTTGTATGAGGATTTTTTAGAGATAAGATGTCATCTGTGCATGTCACTAACGTTATGTTGGATTAAGTTTTGTCTTCTGTAGGATTTGAATTGTTTCCACACTGTTTTCACTCTCTAAAGATTTTTCTCTAGTGTACTCTTGTCCTCAGAAAGCTGTTGAAAATCCTTCTCTGAACTGCTACTTCATTATTGCTCATTCATCCCTACTTTTTGGTCCCTTCTGAATAGTAAGTTTTCTGGTGTCACTTTCAAAGGAGTGAGTTTTCTAAGAGGTACTAAAAAAAATTATTCTTTGTTTAAGTTTAAGCTTATGAGCTACTTGAAAATTTGAAGAACAATTTGCTTTTACATTGTTAATTTCAGGTTGTCATTTCATGATTCTTGTTCATATCTAATTTATTAGATCACTTTGTGCAGACTTTTTCTTTCAGTCTAAGTCAGTACCTGTAATTAAAGCTGTCTGAAACTAATAATGAGTAAATTTATAGCACAAAAATGTTTCCTTAAAAGAAAAAGATCAACCTCACAACTTAAAATGTGCATGGTGAAGATTTCTAAGCTTCAAAACTACTTGCAATTTAATGATGTATGAACTCATGCAAGGACTGATGTCCAAAAAAGTTGCTGTTTTGATGGCAGGTAAATCAATGAAGAAAAAAAAAATATTCTGTCTGCTGTTCATGGACATTTTCATGTTCATGACAGCAGTCTCTGGAATGAAATTTTAACATTTTATTTCTGGTAGAAATTTCATTTCATTTGAATTAATAATGATTTGGCAATTTCAATTTTAATAGACATGTCAAAGATAATACAAAAGGTGGTCAAAGTTATGATCCCATTATCAAATGCATTCTCCTAAGTAAGCATTTGTTCAAAGCATGTGTCCACAACCCCATCACGAGTACAGTGTGATGGCTGCTCTCTTAATTTACATTGCAAGATCAGGAAGAACTTCCAATAATCACTAAAACTGTGTATGTGCAGCATTTTAGAAATCCCACTGCCTTTCCTGGGTGTCTTCTATTGGAAGGAAAATTGGCTGAAGGAAGATAGGGATACTGGGAGAGGAAAGATTGGATAAAGACTCATTTTAAAATGCAATAATCTGGAATAAAAATTAAAAGGTAAGTAACCACTCAGTAAATTTGTTAGCAAAAGGGAGAGAGAATTTTTGGGGAGAGAAAAATATCAGGGGAATTTTATTCTATGGTTGGACCAAACACAGTACATTTTTAGAGCTGCAATAACTGGCAGAGGTGAATTGGAATTTGGAAAGAAATTGAAACGGATATCATATGTTCTACTGAAATTGAAGTCTGTTGTTCTTTAACGCTTTATTTGTTTAAGTAAATTTAATTTTCCTCTGTCCTTAAACAATTACAATACAGGTAAAATATTATTGCTTCCCTGTAATTTGTACACACATTTTCTCCTCCAAGTATTTATGATATTAACTTATTAGGTGATACATTTTTGTACTGTTGACTTTCCAACTCAACAAAGTGAAATTCAAAAAAAAACTTAGAAAATGGACTAAAAAAGTTAATAGCTAACAGAGAATTCTATTAATTCTTTGAATTATTGTTCTTGAATACCTGTATTCAATATTTGCTTAGTTCTGACTACAGAATCCATTTGCTTTCATAAGGGGCGTGGGTGTGTGTAGTATGCAAAATTTATGAAAAAGGCGAATTTGATTTTTGTAATAGTTGACTGAATAGAATAAGTATAGCATCTGCTTCCACAGGACATAACGCTTGAATATTTATAATTTAGCAATAGGTTCATGGAAAAAGGCCAACATTTTTCCTTCTTTGAATGAATGTTAAGGTGTGTTGTTGTTTAGAATACAGAACCCTCCATCTCTTGCATGCCATGTTACAATTTTAACTGTAAATACAGCATAGTATCCTATTTATGAATTCTAATCTCAAAGACTAATTTAATTGGTGCATTCCAACTACTATTGCTTATTTCACACTTCAATAGGTAAAGATGCATTAATAATCGAAGTTTCAAACTGTAATTAACGCTAGCTTTAGGCTCCTGACAATGAAATGATTACATTTTTATGTATGTCTCCGTACACAAAGTTAATCTAACCTGTGATTGAATAACGAAAGAAACACACATTTTCTCTCTAAAGCAAATCACTACTTGTAATTATGTGTTCCCTGCAACTGTCAGGAAAGAGAAAAGTAAGATGCTAGTGGCTGTAAAATCTGTATGGACGTCCCCCATTCGTCTCCTCCAGCTCTGCAGGTGATTTCAATGAGCTCTGGACGATGTTTTTCATCTCATTTGTTTCCCCACTCTCCCTTACAGAACAGAGCCATGGGCTTCACTCACTGGGGTTTGGGTAAAGGCTGACAGTGTGTCTGTCTAACAGGGAAAGTTTTTCCATGGTACCGTGCAGGTTTATTACACAAAGCTCCACCACTTCCTCTCCAGCAAAAGAGTCTTTTAGAATCCGCTTTATTACCTTTCCCTTGAAGCTACAGAATAGTCTCCCCATTGCTGTTCCAATTCTGAAAGCAGTCAGCTCACTCCAGGTTAAAACAGGCCAGGGAACATGCAGCTGGAAATCACCGGCCAGCAGGATCTGAACACAGCCCAGCGAGGTCACTGGACTAGTAGCTCTGAGCTTTGCTGTGATCTGGTGCTGATTAAACCAAGCTAAACATAAATAACAGATTTTATTGCCCATTATGTCATTACAAGTAACAAGAGAGCTAAAAGCAAAATATTGCCCTAATGCATTTTGCCTACACTAAGTGTTTGTAATAAAATTATGATGGTGCAGTTTATAAGCAGAAATTTTCAGCAATAAACCTCAAGGAGGTGGAAGTGAAAGAGCTGAGTTGCTGTGAGCATTGCTGGGCCTGAGGCTGGGGAGTTCTAGGCTCAGCTCTGGGCTGGGCTCTGTGCTCTAGGCTCAGCTCTGGGCTGGGCTCTGGGCTCTAGGCTCAGCTCTGGGCTCAGATCTCGGCTCTGGGCTCAGCTCTGGGCAGGCTCAGCACTGCTAAAGGCAGCTGGAAGATCTCATGGAGCCAGCAACCCCTCCCTCTCCTCCTGCTCCTGACACCACTCTCAGTTTGCACTTAAAAGTGAAAAGGGTGCAAAGCAGCTGAATATATTCTTCAATGGGAAATGCATTTATTGTACTCAAAGATAACTGAAAAAGGTTCAGATTAATTGTTGAAAGAACTATTTATCTACATTTTAATAAAAGCTGGAAACCACGTTTGACTCTTTCAGTAGGAAGTGGAGGAAAAGTAGTTTGAGGAGCTCTGTATTCTGTGGAAAGGGCATATATGTATAGGAGGACAGTTAATATTTATTCTTTCATGCTTAATCTTTGTTCTTCTCAGTTCCTGCCTGTTTTCATCTATATTCCCACTGATACTTTTTGTCCTCCCTTTAACTCCTCACCCAACCTTTATACTCCCACAGACTTTCTCCCTTAACATTTTTTCTGCAGGGAGCAGTGGACACAAATGCTTTCATTTAGAAATTCCATCTGGGACCTTCTCAGTTCATGACAGGAAGAAAAGAAAAAAAATTACGGGGAAGTCAGGTAGGATAATAAGCTGAGAAATTAGCATATCTCTTGTGCTTCTAAATTCTCTTCACAAATCAAGTGGTGCCTGCCTGAGATAGTAAAATACAGATCGTAGAAAGGCTGAGCAGATATTCAAAATAAGATGCTGCTAATATTTTGGATTTGGCTCAAGTGGAACGGCACTACTTAGACTACTTTGAGTTACAGGTACACTTGATATATACTTTTTAATCCAGGCTCCCCAAACTAAATAATTAGTAACTGATTCACAGAAGTCCTTAAAGAACAGGTTTTGAGTTCCACAGTCATGCAGAGGAGTTTGGTGAAGAAATGTGCCCTGGCTGTGATGGATGGAGACACTCCCAGCAGGGAGGAGCTGCTCTCTCTGCTAGTCCCAGTTTCTGGGGAGTGGCCTGGGGAGCTCCTTCCAGCTTGGGCTCTGCCTTGTCCTTGTCACGGTCTGTTCTCAGGGGCACACTCTCAGCATTTGGCTCCTTTTATTAAATTCCAGCAGCTATGAATGTAGGACATAAAAGCAGTTTAGTGCCTTATATGGAGGTGGCCAAGTTTCTGTGCTGAGCTGGACAAAGACCAAGAGGTTCCTAAAGCAGTGAGCTCCTCCAGTGCAGTTATTGCACCGGAGCACGAAGGGGAGTGGGGAAGGGCTCTGGGAGCAGATGGCCCAGGGGGGCTGATGCTCTTCTGAGCATCCTCTGTGCGTTCTGCCTCAGTGTGCCCACGAGTCTGGGGAGTTTGCCAAAGAAATCTGTTGGTTCTTATGTGTTGTTTGCAGCAGCCAGGCCCCCAGGTAAAGCCCCCAGGCACCAGCAACACAGTCCTCTGGCAGGCCCAGGGCACAGCCTGGCACGAGAGCTGCTGCTGGCTTCCTTGAGAGCCACGGGAAATTCAAGATGGGGCTCCCTGAGCTATTGTATGAACAGATCAATACCCTGACATTTGCTTAACTGGTGGGAATCTAGATAGATGGTACTTGGTAACATGCATCACTTTATCTCTCATTATTTACATTTTCAGCTAAAACTCCATTTCACCCTGTTTTGCAGGTTTTCAATTACATCTAATTCAAAACTGTAGTCCTTTAAATAGGATATATTAAGTGGTGTTAGTAGAAAAGAGAAACCTCTATTTTCCCTGCGTTGGCAGGGTAGGGGAGGACTGATTCTCCGATGGGTTGTGATAATATGCAAATATATTCTTCCACTACAGTCAGGGCAGAGTCAAAGTTAGACAGGGGAAATGCACCTGCAGCACTGAAATGGATGCTGCTGACGATGTTATGTCAATCTGTAATTTCACTTTCTTCTTTCTGTGCTTTGAAGGATAAGCAAAAAAAGAAAAAAAAAATAAATTAATGAAGGCAAATATTACCATTTATACCCTATAGATTCTCAATAGGTGGCATCACACCCAGGAGAGAGATTTTTCTGTGTCCTGTGCAAATATAAATCTGGTGTCAATTCAACAATCATTTTTTATTTCCTATTTTAAAAAGGACTTTCTTTTTCTCACAAACCCTATGAACTAAAGGCTTTTAATTCTAGTGAAATGTGTTGAGCAGAAAGAAATGTACATATACAAGGCAAAAAATCCCTCAGGTTTGCTGTTTCTGATAAACCAGGGTAGAATTTATTACTTATGCTACAATAAGTGTAGCATAACATAACAATAAATATTGTTATGTCCTAAGGTATAGATATATTAAGGTGTGATATTTAAGGTTATTTCAAGTTCTATTTTTCTCTGTTACTTATCTCTTCAAAATTAAGGAGATTTCTTAATCAGTAGCAATTTGGGGAAGCATGTGATAATTTCCACAGTGGGACTAGTCCCAGCTGCCTGTGTTTGGGAGAATTGTTCTGTCTCTGGGGGATCAACCATACAGAAAATCCCCCCATTTTCCCAAGACTATTGTGGTTTGCAAATTACTGATTTCTGCCCATTTCATAGAAAAATTACCTGGCTTGTGACAAAAACCAGTGTTGTATTTCATTAAAATGAGGGGTGAGTCTGAGATGAGTAAAAAATAAGAGTCCCTATCCATATATTTTCACATTCCATCTGCAAGTAGATGGTCCAGAGAAATAACAGTAATTATTACTGTCATTCTGATTTTACTTATTTTGCATTTGAATAAACAAGAAAGGATTTTTACAAATTAATTCTAGTTCTGTCAGTATGACCTGAACCACTCTTGACCAAAAATAGATAAATACAATTAATATTTCTCTTCTTCATCTGTTGACCTGGTCATGGACTTTGATAATGTAAGGCCCATTTGTAGAAATTTTGATGGAAATTAAATTAATACTGAAAAATGTAAATTGAGTTTTGAATTATAGTGAAACTTAATGGGAAAGGAGGTATGTGCATCTCAGAATGATACTATTTTCAGATATGCTGGTATTTAAAAGGAAAGTGAGAAGAAAGAAAAAACTAAGCCAAATATTATTTTTCCTCCCATTTTCTGCCCCTTTTTTTTTATTTCCAGAGAAGAAATAGAGTAGTAATTGTGTGGTTAATTACTGCAGATGTAAAACATTTCATTTGCTGAAAGTTTATGTCTCCAGATTTCAGTCCAGATCTGACAAGTGACAGATATTCCATGCCTCATTTGTACATTGAGATCTTGTTTTCTAAGCATGAGATTGCTTTAAAATACAAATATGGAAATCAATACACAGATGCTTTTAACAAAGAGAGCATTGTAAAGTGTCTGCTGAATTAGCTTCCCTGGACTCATCTGTCACATTGCTGACAGCCCAGCTTTTAACCATGATGGTATAATCCAAACTGTTCTCCCCGAAGTTGAGTTAGATTTATAATGTTTTAATTGTGATCTACTTTGTTATATTTTGAGTGAGTCAGACCAGATGGTATGAGCAATATATTAACTAAATTGGGGAGATATTAGAAAGGTACATGAGCTCTTTCCATCTTCAGAAAGGCTGAGGAGTCCTTTCTCTTCTTGCATTTATGTTTAATTTTTCCAAATGTCATGAATAATTTTATTTTATTAGCAACAGTAAAGAAAAAAACCCTGATCTTTTGAGCTGAATTGTACACAGGGTGATTTTTTAATTATTATTATTGTTGCTAATTTTGAATCAGATATTTTTCACTTGCTTTGTTAATGAAGGTATTTGTAAAAGGAACTCCAAGTAACAGATTAAGTTATTGTGTACAGACCTATGAAATGCTAACAATGGGTTCCTTGTCAAATAATTAAAAATTGGTGAATACTTTGGTAGTGGGAGTTTTCTATTTAAAAAATTAATGTGAGACTAAGGCTCGTTGTAACAAACTGTTGCTTCGGTGGCTGTAAAATCATCACATCTGGTAGCATTAATTAGCATTATCTGTCTGTCCTTTGCACTCAGCAGAGACTGGAGCACAGACACTTTCTGGGGAATTGCAATGCTAAACTTTGCCATGGTTGCCTTTCAAACCCCGTTGGAGCTTCCTGTGTGTATAAGCAATAAGCTTAACTCGAGGCACAGCAGAGGTCCCAGCCGAGTCACCTGGATGCTTTACATCCCTGGAATACTCAAGCTTTGCAATTTTTAGCTCCTCCTGGAAGAGCAGATCTCAGTGAACCCTTGCTTCTGTGGCTCTGTGTCCCTGTACTGATTCCTGCCTCTCCAGGGCTGCCATCCCAGCACCTTTGGAAGCTGCTGCTTTCCCAGCTGCATTGTTACAGGAGACTTTGTACTGCTGCTTTAGGCAGCAGCAGAAAGCATGGAGATAAGCAAGAGGGGAAAAGTTCCATAGTGAACATGACAGAGAAGTTTAGTGGAGGTATTTTCCTTCTTTCTGACAGTAGTTTCTCTCTTTTATTGTTACTGGTTAGTGTGTGGGTGGTTTTCTCTTTTTTTCTCTTTTGTTTTGTTTTGTTTTTCCATGCCCTTTCTGCATTGTTAGAAGGGTCATCTCTGGGTTTGTGTTGCTGTTTATATTCTCTGGCATAAAAATGTGGTTACAGGTTGCATAATTCTAAACCAAGGAACAAAGTGGAAAGTTGAAAAAATAGAAATTAAATTGTGAAAGAAGGAATGGAGTAGTTACTATGGAGTTTGTTTGCATGTGTCTTCTGTTTATCAGACTAAGAAAATTACCCTGTGTTTGGAGTATAGACGTTTTATTCCCCCCCCCCCCCCCCCCCCCCACCACTCCCCCCCCCATTACTACCAGCCT
>VWZN01003217.1:1122097-1146879 GCA_013396955.1 Regulus satrapa
TCTTTTTTTTTCCCCAATCCATAAATCCTTCCAGTTAAGACTCGCTGTTAAGCTAAGCACTGTTAGTTCACTAGATATTCTTGGCCTGAGTTTCAGTATTTCAGTAAAAGCTGCATGAAGTCTTTCTGATCTTGCTGACTTAGTTTGACTATGACTATTGATCATGGATTGCAGCTTTGTCTTTGTTTTGTTCAGCTGTGTTTTGTTTGTTTCTTTAGTTTCCATCTGTGAACTGTGGTTAGTGTCTAACAAAGTGGGTTTGTTGGAGTCTTGCAATCTTGAGTTTTCTCATTATATCTCAATCAATCTCACTGTGTAAAATAGTGGCAATATTTACCCTTAATGTTATATCATTTTGAGAGCAAAGGGGAATGTGTTTGTGTGGGGCATTAACATAATTTATTGTGCATGCATTTAGGTGATCTGATATACATAGAATTTTCAAAGTTCAGAATGAAAGCATAAATACTTCAGAACTATTTCCATCTCAGAATCCTGCTGGTTACCAAAGCACTAGAGGAACTAGAGGACTTCTGTTTTACACTCAGCAAAGCAGAGGGACATGCAATTGTACCAGAACAGCACGGAAATGAAGCCAAAGCCAAATTATTCCCTCTTTTCTGCTTCCTCTTAAATTCTGGAGATTTTGGCATTTGTGTTATCTAAAAACTTTGAAAACAGCAACACAGTTATCACTGTGTCTATAGAATGCAAATCATTTAGTCAAATGTAGCACATCCTTTCATTTTCCAATGGGGAAAATTATCTTCATAGAAGGAAATTAAAATAAAGTCATATTAGAGAACTTAAAAGCTATACATTGGAAAATTATAGATGGCCTTTCTAAAATGTTATCTACTCACGTAGTTGATCTTCTTACATTGAACCATGGTCAGTTATCAGATACTTGTCCAAACTCAACTACTCTTAATTTTGAAATTCCCTTTCACTCAAGTTCTTCTTGCTTCCTGGTACTGACAGTGCTTTGTGAAGAGCCGTCCCACACTGACTTTGGTACCTATTCTATCATGTGGCTTTCATCTTTGGAACTGATGAATGGAGTCACTATCCTCAGATAAATCCTGATTGATTTGTGGGAGAAGTTGAACATATATTCTGTGTCCTACTCTTCTGCCTTTCCAAAGTTCAAAAAATCCCTGTAACACTTGAAAGAAGCCACCAAAGAACCACAAAAGAGACTTATTGTATGTGTTTGATTTAAATCACTGTAGCCTGAAGCAGCGCTTGTGGCGTTACTTTCCAGAAAAGGCAGGCAAAAGGAAATTCAGGGAAGGTAAATGATATTTTGTGTGAAAAGTTTGTTTGCAAGTCCTTCGCAAAAAATAGAAAAGCTTCCTTGCCATGTTATTAAAAGGCTAGGCATGGGATCACCATGTTTTACCAGGAACCATTCGAATTTTCCTGTGAATTCTGAGTAGTTATGTACACAGATTCATAGTTACACTCCCACTACATTGTGTTTTGGTAATCTGATCACAGCAGGGCAGATAACGGTGATATGAAACACAGCAAGCTGCAGCTCATTTTTAGCCCAGGGTGTGTTTAGGTACTACACCCCTTAAAACACAACTTCCATGTTGGCTTGTCAACCCTGTGCACCACTTCATGACTAATGCATGTGTATGATTTTATGCTGGCTGAAGAAAGCCCAAACAACTTGATCAGATGATCAGTAAGGACCTGTTCCTCTGGATGTTCATCATTACAAGAGAGAAAAGATGCCTGCTCTGTGTAGGCTGAGATCAGCAAATCTGCTGTGACCAAGGAGTTGATTTCTGTCAGGGACTGCTTTTACCCTGAAATATCGCCTTTATTATGATTAAGTAAGAGGTGAATTTTTCTCCTTGATACCAGCACTATCAAGGATATTGCTTACAGTACTGAGGACAGAGATCTCTGGGAGTATGTAATGGACCTAATGCATCAAATGTAATGGTGTGAGTGATCTCATACAATTATTTCCAAGGGGTGTTGAGTCCACATGCTATCAGCATTAGTGTGCAGATGCCACAAGAAACCTGAGACTATAATTTCCACTTCCAATTCACATAATGGATATGGAAATAGAAGTAATTTCAGACAGTAGATAGATATCCCAAGCCAATAAAACACATATATAGCTGAATTTCCTCTTCAGCACTGTAACAGAAGGTAAACAGCCGTTCAGATACCATGCTGTGCTCACGTTGCTCTGGACATGTGTGGTGTTATACCTTTGAAAGAATTAGGAATTGTGTAATGTAAAAGGTATCCTTTTAAACTCAAAAAACCCCCCCAAAAAGCCCCCAAAACAAACAAACAAAAAACCATACAAACAAACAAACACCCCAGAAAACCAAACCAAAATATCCTTTTTTTTTATGCCTATTGTGATCTTCAAGTTCATTATTTACCCAGAGAAGACGGCACTTTGACCAACTACTTTATTTTGGGCTTGCAAACTCAGTGAGAGCCTAACACTATTTTCAGCAGAAACAATGGGAAAAAAATCTTCTGACCTGTACGACCAGAAAAGATCATGTTCATTGATGCAAGCAAGTTTTAATTTACATTTTTACTTGACCAAAGATTGTAAAGTCTTACTGAATAAGGATAAAAAATAATGTCTCTGGTTCCTTTGTTCCCGCTGAGTGCAGCTCTGAATCCTTTTAGCAGAAGGGTTGGGGCTTTGTGCGTATGTGTGTAAAGGAATAACAGCTGGATGTTTTCTTTAAACTGAAAGTTTGCCCTAATGACCAAATTCCACACCTATGGATGGATTTTTAATGAGTTAGTAAAACGTGCAGGAGAAATTTAGCTTCCATGTACCCTGTAAGTGTAAGAAGCTTGAAGTTTCCTGCCTACATTTGGCTTTCTGCTGCTGTTTGTCTTTCCTGCCCAAACATCAGATTGCAAATTGCTCAGGGAGGCACAAATTTTGGTCTGTCAGTATGGCCACAATAAATATAGTAATGATTGGACCACAAATGTTCAAAGACTTCAATATTTGTTTCAAATTAGTGCATATGTGTAATGTTCTTAGAAAAACTCTACTTTTAAGTACTAAATAAATATTTACAAAACCAAGTATTTATTTTGTAGCCAGCTAGTGAGTTCTTAGTGAGATTTTAATGGAAACTCAACATGTAAGGACAGTTTCCTTTGGAAAAGATAATAATTTTTAATCATAATGATAGTGTTTATTTTATAATATAGATTATAGTAATGTGTATTGCATTTCTAATATTATAATAATTTAAACAGGGCAATTCTTCTGCATTCATGCTAATCTGTTTTTGCATGTAAAAAATCTGGTTTTTCTATGTAAAAAATTGGATGGTGTTTCAGAAATTTTATTTTTGGAAATGATTAAGCCTTTAAGTCTTGAAGTTCAAATTAGATGGGATGAAAGTTTGCCTTGAGTTTATGGACTAGAATCAAAGTTCTGTGTTCTGTATGTTTACAGTTTGCACTGGGGATAAGCAAATGAAAAGATATATTTTATCAACTTGTTCTGATGCTGTAAAATTTTGTTCTACTTTCTGTAATTTGCACAGTTTTGAAGAGTTATTGAACACCAATCCTCTAATATTTTAAAATATAGTTTTCAAATTCACACAGAGATTTATTTATGTCAAGTCTTTGAAATTTAGAACCTTGCTTAATATATTAAGTCAAGAAACAAACCAGCTTTCCCCTCATCCATCTCTGTGGACCAATGCAACGGGGAATTTTGCATTTCCATCTGATTTTCATAGTTATATATTTTGGATCAAGGAAAAGCACACACTGTATGACAGCTTCATTATAAACAGTGTGAACAAATAATAAGACTTTGTTCTGTATCACGCAAAGCTAAACTCTACTTGATCATGCTAATATAAATCACTCATTAAAGCAACTGTATTCCAGTTCAAAACAGGTGCAACTGATTGAACACTGGTTTAGCTCCATTGACTGCATAAAGCTTTGCAAAAATATTTTCATCCAGTTGCTGCAGAGCAATGTTCATGCCATCCTTTTTGTGTGCAGTGTATGAAATGTGCATTGCTGGCGCTTTACTGGTGATTTTACTGAGGGGAACTTGCCTTTGCTTGAAAAGCATCTATGCTCAAGAAAGGAGCCACAATTCTTTCCTTCTCCTGTCCTTACCTTAGTACTGAGAGGCTGAGCACACGGCATTTTTGCCATTGGGAAATAAAGTCTTCCTCCCTGCAGAAGTGCACTACTTGATCTTATGGGCGTTTAGTATTTTATGACTTCATCTCAGCTTCTTCATTACTTATAAATCACTGACACTTCATACTTAAGCAATTAAAACAAGTAACAATTAGCTTATTACCCCCATGATCCACTGCAAAATAATTGCACTAGAGAATTCATTTAACATAGTAAAATGAAGAACATTAGAAATCATTTTGTGCAGAGCCAGCACTAGTTTGACAGTAAGCTTTATGGTGGTTGAGTACCTTATGCTCTACTAAAAGCAAATAGATTTTCCATTACTGCAAGCTAGTCACATAAAGCCAGCAGGGCAAATTGTGATTCTAAGTAAAGAGTAAATAATCACACTGGCAAAATGTCTCCATGCAAGTTAAAAAAGTACAACTAGTTTTTATCTTTCTTTCTTTTCCATCTTTGGAGGCATAGAATTATTAGGTGCACCAGAAGTACATTTTAGGTGTACTAGGAGGATGTACATATGCTAAATAAGTAAAAAAAGTTTTATAGGTAGATCAGCTGTGTCAACTGTCTAAAAATTCTTTATGGGTCACTGATGTGCACAATAATAAATTGAAGCTTTTGAGAATAGGAAGCTGGCATTTATCAATATCTGACTTCATAAAGCCTTTTCTTAGGTATGGCAAAAACATGTGGGTAAAATCTTGACATATTTCACCTGAGTTAAGACCTGAATCAAGTCCCAGTGAAGTGGTTAGTATCTTTCTCAGTAGCCTTGGTGGGTAATATCTTCTCCCTTTTTTTAATCCAATGTTGGCTCAATATTATGTCCTGGGAAAGCATCAGCCAAGGGTCTTAAGGTACAGTGGGAGAAGCCTGTGGTAGCTGTTTGTTCTATTGACCTCTATATTCCCTGAGTGCTTTTTACCCGGTCGGATCTAATGCCTCTTATTTCTTCAAATATTACTACAATAGTGTTTTCAGATACTTCACTGAAATATGTTTGTAATTTTCCATTTGTTTTTTCCTATGATTTTGTTTACCACTTTTCGATACTATTGGCAGATCTGACATTTCCTGTCAAATTCCTCCTTAGAGATGATATTTTCATAGACCTTGGGAATTGGCCCTTTTCAAATCTATCATTTTACTTAATTCCACTTCTGTGGGAGTGATACATTGGAAGCAGAATCCTCTCAGTAGAACTTCTTGCTGTTCCTACCCAAAAATGTGTGCATCTTTGAATTGATTGCCTTGTTAAATGATTTATTTAACATTAAGTCTGCTCGATATGGAATTTATGATCTTGCTACAAGGCATATGGGAACAGTTTCTGCCAATTTCCTCAGGGAAGTAAGACATCAGATGCCCTTTGCTTCTTTTCTCATGCACTGACTTGTTTGGGACAGAACCTGCTGCTATTTTACTTTCAATAAAAGTGCATAAAATGATGCAGTAAGACAAGGCAAGCATGCAGTTGAGGTAATAGGGGATGAAAATGAACTGCTGCAAGAAGGATGCCAGTAGAGTTCACTGTTTTCTCTGGTGACTTGCAAGGAGTCAGAGGCTGAATTGTGATTCTATTTCAGAAAAAAAAGTACAGTAGCAGTTTAGGAGAAGGGAGACTTCCATGTGGCATGGTGTCAGGTCTGGCTAGAGTTGGATCCAATGTTGAATCCCTTCCCTCCTAAACACACAGTTCACAGAATGTTTCAGTGTTAGTCGTCTGAAAATTTTGTTCCAAATCTCTTCGTTTCTTTCAGTTTATGTTGTTTTATTTTCCCCACCAGATGACTAAAATTAGTTTGAGAGGAAATTTAAATCATTGCTCTACCCAGCACTTTCCTAATATATTAAGTACAGTACCAGTGCTGAAGTAATGATAGAATTCTAAAAGCATGATTGGAATTAGTTGAGAGTTTATTGTGAAGCCTGAATTAAAGCATGTTGTGTGAAGTGTGTTTTGAAAGGTTACATTCTGAATGTTTATATCTTGAAGAAAAGCACACCAAACAATTATTCAATAAGCAAGACACTTAATTTAGTAATTATTACTGACATGAAGACAAAAGAATATAAAGGCAGAATTTGAATATGTTATTTCTGTTAGGATAATTTGTTCAGCTTTTTAGAATACATAAGCTAAGTTACTCAACAATATTAGGAAGTCAAAACCATATTAAAAAGAAGTACTGCCCTTTCCACTGTCCTTTATTGCTCTTTCTATTTGAAAGAAAAAACATTTAACCTCTGTGTTAGCACTGATGATAATGGTAGGTAGCACAGCATAATCTTTCAGAGGAAGCCTACAAAAAGCCATTTAAAAATATGACAAGTAAATAATACATAATTAGTCAAGTTTTTGGCATTTAGTGATGTAGAAAATAATGAACCTTTCTGTCTGAAGAAAGCACTGAGCGATTATTCCAGTTCTTTCTGCAACGCATTAGCTTTAGTATCACTTTTAAAGTGCTTGTGTTGGTTTTGCACAGCCTGGTTTTTGGTAGTGGGGGTCCACAGAGGTGGCTCCTCTGAGAAGCTGCTGGAAGCCTCCACCGTGTGCAGCTGAGCCAGCCCCTGACAGCTCTGAGGATGGACACACTGCTGGCCAAGGCTGGGCCAGCCAGAGAGGCTGGTAACACCTCTGTGATAAGACTTGAGAAGAAAACCAAAACAATGTGTGGGCAGTGTTAATTCCAGCCAGAGAAGAGGGAGAGGTGAGAACACATGGGGGAACAACATGGAGACACCAAGGGCAGGGGAGGAGGAGGAGCAGGAGCTGCTCCAGGGGCCAGAGCCGAGATTGCTCTGCAGCCGTGGTGGACCAGGGTGAAGGAGCTGTGCCCAGCAGCCCCTGAGATCCACGGGGGGTGCAGAGATCCAAACACAGCCCCTGGGGATCCAGAGGTCCACTCTCAGCCCCTGGGGATCCACAGGGATCCAGGGATCCACCCACAGCCCCTGGGATCCACAGGGATGCAGACACCCACGGCACAGCAGTTTTGGCAGGACTGTTGCTAATGAGAGTGGAGAAGTTCACAGCTGTCTCCCATGGAAGGGACCCCACGGTGCAGCAGGGGAAAGATTCACCTTCCAGAGCAGCAGAAGAAAACCTCAGGTGCTGAGCTGACCAAAACCCCCACACCCTGTCTCCTGTGCTGTGGGTGGGAAGGAAGGAGAGGCTTGTTTTACTTCTCACTATCCTCCTCTGACTCTGTAAGTAATAAATTCCCTTTGTTCTTCTAAGCCAAGCCTGCTTTGCCCTTGCAGTGTTTTCTCTGGCCCTTAACTCGTGAACCCTTTGTTAAATTTTCCTCTCCTCTGCCCAGCTGTGGCAGGGGAAGGCGAGTGACTGACTTTTGTGGGTGCCTGGTGCTTGGCCAGCATCAAACCGTGACAGTACTACACAGGGAAGTTGCATATTTATTCCTTTTCAGACTGCTTTTATTTCTGGTATTCTTCCAAGAAATTCTTTGTGAGCATAAACTACAATATGTTATCGAAATAGTTCCTGATTTATGTAAGTGGCAGTAAGTTTGTCTCCCTACTGACAGAGCTCCCATTAGGGTGAGCCTGATCTGATTTTCCCACCTCCTGAGCTGCTATTTGCACATTTCCAGTGCAAGTGGTTTCCCTTGCCCATTCACAAGTTGTGTCTCAGGGCACTATTCATCACTGGGGTCTCAATGGGGCTGTATCCTTGGATAATCCCTGAATTATCTAATCTGTTTGAATTTTAGATGAATTTTAGATGAATTTTAGATGTTCTTTTCCCTCTGGGTGATGGCTGTAATGGGAATTGGTTACCAAGCAGTCTTTTTGAAACAGAAGTGTTTGGATTTTTGTTGGTTTATTTCTGTTGTCGTTTTGTTTTGTTCTCTAGGTTCTGTTAATGATCAATATTAGAGAAACCATGAGAATAAATTTCCTAGATTTCTTCTAAAACTCATCCTTCTCCCTGCCAATGGGAAGACTCAATTCTGAAGAAGCACAACCAGATCATCTTTCCTTATGAGAATGTCACCCTGCACAGCTTCAGAAAAACAAAAAAACTCTGTTTTGGGTCCAGTAAAAAATAACTTCAGCTCCTTCCTTTTCCCCTGATCTGAACAGACTCATGGACCTGCAGAAGTCAAACATCTTCCCTAAAGAATTAACCAGTAGTTATCTGAGTTACAGAAAATATCTGAAATGGTTTCTTTAGATTGCATTATACTTTGAACTGTGATATTTCTGCCTTCAATCACATATCAAGGTGTAATGAACAATTACACCTTTTCTCTGGAATATTCTAGGTTTGGAGTTAGTATGTGTGTACCAGCATCAATGTATGAGTTCTGGAAGCAACATTTTTACCAAGCAACCTTTGGAAATGTTGTTTTTGATTATTCATTGATTTAGAGTATCATAAAAGTTTTATCCTCATTGGTTCTTTACTGCAGTAGAGGATCACATTTATCATTGGTTTGTTTTACCATTTTCTGACTAATGTGAATGAGTGAGCAGCATATATCAGGTGCTTGAATTGTTTATTCTGAATATATATATATATATCTGCATTAATCAAACCCACAATTCTGTACTGAACCTTCTCCTTTCCCTAGTATACCACAGTTATTGGTAAAAAAAAAAAAAAAGAAAGTTTTTTTTTTTTTTTCAAAAGTGATGATGGAAGGTACTCTGACAAAAGCAGTTCTAAATACCAGGCTGGATTCCTGTATTAATGGATAATATTTGAATAAAGACACTGATTTCCAAGTACGAGATGCTCATTATAGATATTTTCAATAAACATTTTTTTTTTTTTTTTGACAGTGAAATATATAAGTGGTCATATTTGATACAGACAGTATAATCAGTTAGTTATTCTACAAAATTTATATATAGAGAAGTAGGCCAATCATCTCATCTCTTCTTTTATGTGTTTTTAATAATAAGACTTTTTCAACCAATTCTAAAAAAAGCTCTTAAGCCAGCTGGAAAGTGTCAGTGCCAAAGGAGCGTGCTTCATCCCATTGTCCAGGTTGTAAATAAGGACATTAAACAGTACTGGCATGAGTGTCTGAGTGACACCAGTCACCAACTGCCAGAAGCTGACCCTTGCAGCCTGAGAGCCCAGCCAGTTTTCCACACACTGCTCCTGTCCCTGCCTCACCAGAGTGGCTGCAGGGAGTCTCTGGGGCGCTGGGATTGCAGCAGAGCTGTTTGAACACCACAGCAGCCACAGGACCACAGCATCTGTGGGGATGGAGGGGTCTGGTTCCTGTCCCCTCTCTGCTCCCTGTCACCTTCAGGCCTAGCTCTGCTTCCCCCAGCGATGCTTTGGTGCAGTTTGTTCTCATTGCCTGTCCAAACAGAGAGCACTAGAGAAGCTTGGGATGTTTGATCTGCTGTGCTCAGATCTGCAGAGGCAAAAGGAACAGAGGAGACCATTCTGAGTGAAGATTCAGGTCTCTGGGTGAATACCATCCCTTTAGGTCACTGCGTGGTATAGGCATAAGAAACCCTAAGAATAAATATGAAGAATTTAATAAGACTGTTCAAACAGATATGCTGCAATTAACAGAACAGGGATTTTCCCCCTACATTTTTCAATTTCCTAAGTAATCTTCTATTTTATTCATAAATGTCAAATTTGCCTAGAACTGTTATCTTTTCCAAAGAGACTACAAGGATATCTTCAATTATACCAGCATATATTACCACTGTTCCTATTCAAACTAGTTACAGAAGAATATGCATGCATTTCCAAAGTTAGAATAGTTTTTCTGTTCTTTTACAAGGTCTGCTACTGCAGTGATGTTCCTTCAACGATGTGTTCTCTTTTTCCCAAGTTATGTGGTTAAGAATATTTAAAATACAAGTGCAGTACTTTAAACTTTTCAGACCAGGTAAACTCCAGGATGGGTTTTAGTCTGAGCTCTCTACTTCATGCTTCAGCAGTGTGAAGTTTAGTAAGAATCTAATAATGCATAACAATGTTATACAAAATTAAAATAATAAAACCTTGGAGCAAATTGTCCTGCCTATGTACAATTAAGAAGCAGAAGCCTTCAGAATTTTAATGCTGTTGGAAATGAGGGATTTGTAAATGGGTTGTTAGCTTTACCTAAAGTTCCCTATGAGCCTCCTGATTTGCAATATGTATGCTTTAAAAAACAACCCAATCCACCAGCATCTACACATTTAACCAAACTATAACAGGAATATCTGACATAATAAAGGATGATAGAGGCAGCTATTGAACCTGTAATAATTTCTTTATTAGCTGATTAGGGGTTTTTTTTACTTGTTTATTGATTGAGGTTACTAAAATGTGGTCTATGTAGATCTTTAGGTACAGACATTCAGTGTTCAGATATTTGTTGTGGAGAGGCTTGCTCCAGCTGAGGGGTATTAATGGCATTTTAAAACAAACTACAAATACATTCACAGAAAGAGGTCTACGTGCTTTTATATTTGTTTTATCAGTGATGCCTTCCTGTGCATTCTGAATCAATGGTTTTACAGCAACTCGAGCACACCCAGTGCATTTATGTCACATGATCATAGGAAATGAAATTCAGAAAAAAAACCCAACCTTATAATGGTACATGTTAAATAATACATTTGTTACAATGAGCAAGGATGCTTTTTAAATTTCACATTTTCTTTTGAGGATTTTATTTCTTAATAGTATTTGTGAAAAAGGTGACAATTGGCAAAAAATGTAGGTCTGTCTAATAACCCTTAATTATCTGGTGCATCTTCTGAACTTCTGACGTCTGTATCCTGTTTCTCAAAGAAAAGGATGTGTAAAATCCTTTTAAAATTGTCTTCTTTTTAGGATTCAGCGAGAGAAGAACTTGCCTCTGTATGTGTTTGCAACAACTTTTGGACTTTTTTTTTTTTTTTAATGACAGTTAACACATATCCTGCCCCCTTTGAAGAACCTTGACCTTTACAATTCGTATTAGGAAGCATCATGACTACGGCAGGCTGGTATTAATTTTGCTGAGAAACATTTTGCAGAAGAAAAATTGTTAGAAAAAAGTCCAAGTGGGATGTGATGGGTTGTCCACTTTAGGAAACAGAATGAGAAAACTTAATCACAGTTTGTTTCTGTCACAATAACTCTGACATTCTCATGTCAAAATCTGATGGTATTGTTTATATTGGGAATACTGGTGAATATCTGTTTTAGATATTCTGTGACTGTGACTGAACCTCTTAGCAACTAACAAAGCATTTAGGACCTTTGTGTATGGGAGTAAAGGACTGCCACAGTCAAAGCCTGCCATGAAATCTCCACAGCAGAACTTATTTCAGAAGAGGTCAATAGTGAGAAACTCTGGCAAATGTTAACATGTATTTTTTTTTTCCAATAAAAAAATATTTTTCTCTCTAAACTTTTTTTTTCTTCTTAGACTGATGCATAAACTAAAGAATGCTAATAAAAGTTGTATTAAATTGATCTACATTATTGCAATTTAGCTATAAAAAGCAAAGAGTAGGTTTTAACACCTTTGAATTTTAAAACACTGTGTTCATTGTGGAATATTTGGAAATTAATGAAAAATATGTAAATGGTACTTGATACTTTTAGCTGGCATTTCCCTTTTGAATGAGTTTTGTTTGTCCATAAAATAACCCCAAACAAATCCCAAAATAACCCCAAACCCTCACCCAAAGGAAAAACCCAAACAAAAATAGAAAAGACCCAGTACATTACTCCCTCAGGGGCAAAGAACAGTTGGGCTGCCTTCCTTTTAATGAGGTTTAGATGTCAAGCCCCATGAAACCCTTGCCCTTCCAGTTCAGTACAATGCTGAACTGGACTTGGAGCTTTGCAGTGCACAGCAGCTTCACTCGACCAGTGTGGAGTTTGTGTTACTTGACTTGGGACAGAGGAAACAAGATGTGAAAGGACAGAATTCATTTTGATCTGATTCTCCTCCTCCTCTCCACCATGTGAATGCATGTGATAAAGGGATAATTATGTTCGAGGCTCAGGTAGAGGTTATTGTCATGACTGAGCATGAAAATGTAGTTCCAGCCCCACGGACTTTAATATTGGCAGTGGTAGGGCACTGGATACTGGCTGAATCCAGGAATACACCAAGGAAGCAGCCAGAGTAAAGCCAAAGGCATGGACAATAACAAAGGTCTATTATAATTTCAGATGACTGAAATCAAATCAAGAGGATTTGGAAATCCTCTTGTAGGTGATTTATTGGAAAGCTATGATGCGCTTTTTAAATACTGTAATTCCTTATGAAACTATGTGTTAAAACATGAGGTGGGGAATGCAGCCAGAAAACTGGGATGGACAAAGCTCTGAGGCTACCAAGATCATGGTTTTTGTAATTTCATTGTAAACCAATCAAGTGATTGAAGCTATAAAAGCTTCTTTTTAAACCTGCAATGTTTTGGGCATAAAAATGTAAATGAGAGATTTTTACCGACTAAGTGCAAGAACTCCGTAAAGCAACAAGATATTGTAGAATTATGTTATAAAAATTTTAGTAATGTGAAAAAGCACATTACTACAGTTTAATTTGATAATGTGTATGTGGGCTTGCTCTCGCTTTTATAAATACCATACTGTTTTGATAATTTCCCAGACACAACTGTGTAATAATTGCATGTCTGGAATGGTTGAAAGCATGAGGCTAAGCAAGTTTTCCTAGAATAATTGTATACTGTCATGTGTGATTGGCTAAGTGTTACACAAAGTATACAAAACATAAGCAAGCAGGCATCTTTAATTAAATAAAAACACTGCTGTGCTGGTATTCCTCCTTCTCCATGAACTTCAGGAGTGCATTTTTATGATTAGATCCCTTGTGAATGTTTTTTTTCTATCAAGGACAGCCTCAGAACTTGGAGTTGTGGCTGTCATGCTGTGCTCGACTCCATAAGTACAGTCCTTTCAAACACGCTGTGCCTGTGCTTTATGTGACTCTAAATGTGCTGTTCCTTGACCAGAGCCACTTCATCCTGTGCATCCAAGTGCCACAGCCCATCTTCTTCTAGAACACTTTACTGACATACACGAGAGTGTGTAAAGTTTCAGTTCCCAGCTGGCATATGAATGCTGTGGAATAAATTAACTTCTTTATTCCTTTCTCAGTAAAGTGAGAATTGTGTTATTTACCTTCTAAGAGAATTGTGAAGACGAATTCGCTGAAGGTTTAAGGTGCTCAGAAAATGTAATGGAGGAGGTTGTATAAATGCCCAGGAAAAAAACCCCAGTGAAACCAATCTATTAGGACATACATAACCGCAGCTTACAATGGATAAGTATCCACTGCTTCACTGCTACTGGGCAATTACATTGCCAATAAAGTAAATTAGTCCATCTGTGGGTTATGTGTCTCTAGGATATTCAGTTAATTACATTACAGTATATTTTTACTCATGTGAAGCAGAAATACCTAGTGGTTAAAAGACTGAATAATGAATTTGGAGGTGTGGCATAGGTGCAGTTCATGGTACAACATCCTCATCCATCACACTGTCTTGTCTCCCTCAGCCGAGGCTCAGAAGGAGTTAAACACCATTCTATGAACTTCATTACACACTTTGTGATTAACAGAAGGAGAGTTGGCATTGCCTCCCTGTAGATGAATGCTTAGGATTATTTTATACGTGTCTGCAGCCTAGTCGAGTGATCATAGTGTGATAGAGAGCTTTATGTAGCAGGAAGAAGTGGGTTCTACATCAGCATTCTGAGGCAGAAAACCTGAAATCCTTTTAATTTGTCTTAAAATGTTCAGAAGTGGATGCTTAACAACATAGTTGCCTAACCCAAAGCTGAGATTTCTAAAAACGTTTATTGTGGCTTAAATGTGCATCAGTGTAGAGCTAATTAAAACAGTCAGAAGAAAATTTCTGACAAGCTGACATTTTTAAAACAAATAAAGATTCTCCAGGTATTTATAACTTTGTGTCAAGGACAATTTATACTCCATGTCATATTACAATATTTAATTTGTTTTTGTTGTCATCCTGTATTAACTCTAAAAGACTTTTAATATTTCAGCAGCTGCAGCATTGCCCTAATCAGCACTGAGAAAACATTCAGTAGTGCATATACAAACTATGCCAAACATGTGCTTTGGGTCACTCACTGCTCACCCCTTGATGAGTGTGTCCTGTGCTCCACATTAATTTCTGGAAGCAGCAGAATCCACGTGAATGAAACTTGGAAGAACAGAGCAGCAAACAGCAGCTTGTTGGTGTTTCTAACCATATCCTGTCATTTATGCCCATGGCCCTACTGTGGGATGTGGAGTTAGATGTGTTCAGAACATGCTGTACTGAATGAGCAAAGAGACACATTTTTTGTCCCTCTCAGGGAAAAAAAGCAAATTGTTCCCTAAATCACCATGAATCAGACCTGAATCATGGGCTTGCAAGCAGATCAGAGCAATCATTTTTATTTTTTTCTACTAAAATTCTGTATGCACGTTCCAAGAATGGCACAGGGTGTATTTAATTTGAAATTCTTACTGGTATTGGGAATTTGGAGGAAGTATTATTACTATCTGCCTTTCTTCTCATATATATTGACATGAGAGTTATTCATTAATACAGATGCCTTAGGGTCAGATTTTGTTAATTATATCAGTCCTGGTCATTACAGGTTTTTTAATTATTTAGAGAGCGCCATTTAAAATATCTGATTTCTGTTCTAAACTAGATCTCCTTGTGATTGCTATGAAATATTATACTTTATTGAGCAATAAAAGTGCATAGTATTCCAGGATAAGAACAAGATGGTAAATACCATAGAAAAGTTCTGATCATTTTAGTATCACTAAGCTTTTTTATCAGGGTTTTTTCAGTCCTCTAATTGTGAAAATTCTGCAGTACTACTGAAAATATGACATCACTTGGATTGATAAATCGGAGATGACACATTTCAGACCAGTGCTTTGAACTGGTACCAGAGGTTAAAACTATTAATAGTGAAGTACCTTACTGAAATTGGACCCTACTTGAAGCAAATTGATGTCATTGATTTGTAGGACAGGCTGGAGTGCTCAGCCTTTAGTGAATGTGAATGTATCTGTGTTAAGAGGGTACTGTCACCTTCATATTTTTAGAGACCAACCCAGACCATTCCCACCGTTAAATTTCAATTAAACTAATTTGGTTGGAAAAAATGTTCTATATGTCTTTTATCTACCCTGAGCTGCTGGCAAAACAAACTGGCTGTTCCATATTTGGCATTTATTAATAATATTTTGAATACCACTGCGCTTTTTAAGCTGAGTGTGGTGGAATTCTCATGTGGGATTATTAAATGAGTCGATTTGCATTCTAATGAGAACAAATGTTTGGGATTGCATTGTTAAAATGCTAAAACGGTGTGTGTATAATTATTTTGCAGCTTAGATTTGCAGAACTCATTTCCCCAAACTCTTTTTTTTAAATAACTAAAGAGACAGAGCATACTGACGGCTGGAGGGGAGGTGATTAGGGTAATTTAAACTGTTCACAAATGACTTTGCTACTGAATGAAAGCATTTCTTTGGCTTTGCTATGCTCCTTTCATTATCTTTAAGCGGCTGCAGTGTTGAGTCCCATAAGAAGCCTCACCAAGCTCTCTTTCCTTGTACACTTTCTCATTTGTATTGATTAATCATTTTGTAATTCCATTCTAGGTTGCCGCGCTCATCTTTAAGGCATGTGCTGCTTTTTCTTTGCTTGTCTATCCTGTAACGGTTATGTTGTCTCTTCTAATACCTTAGCTTTATCACTGCAAGTCAAGCTTTAAAACATTAATCCCTTCATGCTTTAATTTCATATTCTATTATCAGAATGAATGCAAATACTGTTTCCTTTTTGCTCCTTTTTAATCATCTTCACTACAGCTTTTGCAAATGGTCCAAGAGTAAAGTAAGCATTTTATTGCAGTCAAAGTCAAATATTTGTTTGGTTACTCTTTTCATATATTCTTCCACATGTATGGCCGAACAAGAATTGTTTACTGCAGGCTTCTGAGATGTTCTGCAGCTTTCCATTCACCAGGCACTGCAAGGCAGTGTTGTTTAAAATACTGTTTTCCTAAGGAAAAGCTCGGTGTTTCTCAGAGCAAATTACCATGAGATATCACAGGGAGGTTTTAATAAAGTCTTGTCTTGTGCTCCTGCCCCCTCCAAGTTGTCTTGTCATAGGCAATTGTGGTTGCGTGGTGTGGGTAGGGACTGCTCTTCAGCTTGCTGTGTGAGCTAGCAGGCAACGCTTAGGCATTGTAAACTTATGTAAAATTTATAGCGAGAGACCTTAGCAGCTCCATAGTTAAGCTCAAGTTACACTCTTCAAGCAGGTATTAAATCCTTGAGATTGACACAAACTTTTTCAAAGATCCCATCAGAAAACTTGTACCATTTTTAGTAGGAAAAATACATGTGGAAGTTTCTAGCTAACAAAAAAAAACACCAAAAAACAAACAAACAAACAAAAAAAACACAAAACAAATAAACAAACAAAAAAACCCTTCATATATTCTGGCTCCAGTTTACAATTGTAAGTAATTTGCAAGCCTCTATACCTTTTTTTTTTTTCTGTTTGTTTGAGATTTATTTCCAGGTTCATACCTTTTGTAATTGCTAAAATTGCAGGATCCCAGTTTCTTTTAGACCATAATCCTTGAGTAATGCAAATGATTACTCCTTTTTTTGCTTTAGCAGTAGCATCCTTTGCCAAAAAAAAAAAAAAGTTTTTTTTCCAAAGGGGAAAAAAAAATATACTGCATCATGGAAGCAAATTCTAAGAGTTACATCACTGGCCTACTAACCGTTGGGAAGGACAGAAATATTCCTTTTCCTTTTCACTGACTCTTCTATTGTTTCTTGTGTAAAACACAGTCCTTTGAGTTAGAATAATTATATCGCAACAGAAATTTCTCTTGCAAAACTTAGTTGTGTTTCCAATTCTCTCTCCAGCAAGCTTGCAATCAGTAATTGTGTGCAGGCTGAATAAAAGATGTGTTGGAACTGCAGAACCTTTGCTTTTATTGACTTATCTCTATAAAAGCAGAAGTTTCCCCTGCTTCTTGAGACCTGAGAATATCCCCCGCATCCTGTCTCCTGTGGCGCATGATCTGTTTCTCTGTGCATGTGAAAACAGATACAAGGTTTAGGTATGCTAGTTCTCCTTTCTAACAACATCTCCACCAAAGCAGAGCTTCTGTTGCTGCAGAAGGCTGGTTTCTTTCAGCACCAATAATACATTTCTGAAGGAAATGAAAGGAATATAACAAACATGTAATCTCCTGCAAATCCATGGACACTGTAGTTATCAGAAATGTTTAGTTTTCTCCTTCTGCATCTTGCTTACTATTTCTAGCCATATACATTTGTTGGAGATTCTGCCCCTGGACACTGGGCACCCTTGGGATGTTCCCCAGCTGAGAGAGACCTCACTATGTCCATTCTGTGTCAAGAAAAAGATGCAATGAACACTTTCAGTCTTCAGGTTTATTTTTATCTTATCTTCAAAACTTGATACCATTCGCACAGGACTTAGTGCTTAGGAAAACCACCCACCAAAATGGCTGAAGAATGAACATTTTCAAGGTCTTTATATTTACTTTTGTCCAATTAACACTCGAAACTTATCTAATTTTTATTTCTTTGCCAATTATAACTTTTTGTCCATTTACGTAACTAAAAACTGCGGCAGGTCTCACCCAAGTACTTTTGTGCTACTAGCACTGCAAAACATGGAGTACATGAAGAAGAAGAAGCAGCTCTGAGACAATGCCCTGTTCCCTTCATCTTGACTCCATGTTAACTCCCTAACACCTAAGCTTCTCACCCTAGGGATGCACTACACTAATTTCTATAATCCATCACGTTCTTTTGTGGATTCTAGTTTATCTAGAGATTTTGGAAGCTTTCTTTATGGGTGAGGGTCAAAGTCAGTATTTTCATGGAAGTCAGGATCCCCCAGAGCAGTCAGAGGGATACTTCTCTGCTTCTGGGTTCCCACATACATTGCACATGATTCATGCCAAACCCTAATTTTGAAGTTCACAGCTTATATGTTTACAGAAAGAGACTCTCTATTTCTATGGAATTAGTAAGAAAAATTATAAATGTGTCTGCTAAATTATGGAAGAACTAAATCCATTTTGTATGTTCTTACAGGATGAAGCCATTAATCATTATTAAATCATGATGCTCATCAGCACGTATTTACAGTTTAATTAAGAACTGTGCTCTCTAAACCTGCCAATTAATTATCAGAAGCACAAAAACCTCTCCACCTACAATCTGTTAAATCATTGGTTACCATGACCTTTTATTCTTTTCATATCTTCACAGCATCTTTTAAAATATGCTGCAGCTTTCCTTAGAGGCTTTAATGTTTTAGTATACAGCAAAAGAGTTACCAAACTTCAGAAGCTGGTGGTTTGTGCTATTTTTTAGAAGTTAGGTTGGTTTTAGATCCCTGGAGTTTTGGGCTGAGCCTAGAGAAGCGTAACCTCAGCATTCCTAACACAGTGTTGTACCATATTTATTCCAGGAGTCTCTGCTTTAATTAGTACTATTCAGAAATCAGTGTTCTTTTATCTGTTCTTCCATTTTGGTCTCAGCAAAGCCGGAATTGGCTGTCTACATGCTAAATGTTAGCATTTTTTTATCACAGTGTAATTTAGAAAAGGTCTGGTATGGCCGTGATTCAGGTCGGTGAGTGCCTGCAGTGAGGGCCAGCACACAGCCCTGCTTGAGGCAGCACACGGCTCCGGAGCAACCTGTGAGCTGGGTGAGAGGCAGGAAAAAAAAAAAAAAAGCAGCATTTATATTGAAATTTTTGCAAATGTTATGCCTGGCACTAAGTTGGCATTTATGGAACATTTCAGAGTTTAACACGTTCAACAGCAGCTGTTGGACGTCTCCTTCTAGAAGGTTCCTCCTGGAGCCGTGGCAGCTTGGATGGCACCTGCTGCCTGAGAGAGCTCACAGAGCTGCAGTTACCTGGGTCAGAAAAGACCTGTGCCATCCTTGTTTTCCATGTGATGTTTACATTGCTAGCATTTAATATCCCCTTTAACATGAGTAATCGTCAGCTGGTAATCACTAATGCTGTACCACTGTGTGCTGCTACAGGCCTGGGAAGCACGAGCGGCAAAGCCGAGTGCAGGACGGGCAGAGCTGAGGGGTGGCTGCCATCGCGGGGGGCTGCTGGGGATACCACAGTGACACTGAGCAGGCAGGGGGTGGCTGTGTCCCTCAGGAGGGGCGTCTGTGGCGAGCAGCGCCCAGGAGGCCTCGCAGGGCCGAGCTTGGGGCTGGCGCTCATCGCTGCCCGGTGTGAGCAGAGCTACGGGGAGGATGCGCTGCTGCAGCCTTCACAAAGCTGTTTGCAGGGATGTGCTTAGTGACCCTGCTGAGGGACCGCTGCCCGCAGAGCTGGCAGAGCTGAAAACCACCGCCGGCAAATACAGGGCGGGTTTTGCAGTGCTGCAGTCAGGTCTGCATTCCTTGCCCGCACTTGTTTTGTGTGCAGATGTGCTCTGGGGCTGCAGCTGGACAGTTCTGCCTGTTGCAGCCCATAATCACGTGAAGCAGCACGGGTGGAGGAGGAGGCTGCCTGCTGCTGTTTCTGCATTAGAAGGGAGTTCAGGGAGTTGTCTTGCTCTGTGTGTATCTTTTATATACATGTTTTATTTCTCTGAATAGCCCTCAGTGCTGGCAATAACAGGAATATCCTTTAAAGTTAGCCATGCAGAAACGCTTTGGGATATGACCCATATATAGAATAATGCCTCTGGAGACACTTGTGTCTGTAGGGTTGTTTCATGATCTTATGTTGTAAGCTTTGGCAGTATTACCTATACTTGTATTAGCAAAGGAAAAAAAATATGCATTTTTACTTGCATTTTCATATTTATGAAAAAAAATCACAGGTTTGTTTAAAAAAGGAATAAAAAACATACTACAAAAACTCACCTTGAAAACCAAACATTTAATTTGCTGTAGGGTACTGTTTGCACTATTCATAAATAGTACATTCAAAGGGAATCCTTTCCTGTCCTGATTTTTCAGAACTACCAAGTTTCTAGGAGATATTTATTTTGTTTATACTACAATTTACAGAATGGGGTTTTCTTTTTAATTCCAAATATTTCACGTATGGACTTCTAACTTTGACTAGAACAATAACTGAATGAAGAAAAAATGAAATGTGTAGCTTTGCTTTATTTGTATTTGTTTTCTGACAGCATAACAATGGTTTATCCACCTCAGTCTTGATGTCCATAAGGTAAGGTTTCCAGGATTATGAGCTTGACAAGGAATACTGATACACAGAAAAAATGTGCATGTGATTCCTTCATTTTTAAATTAAGGCTAGGGAAAAAGAGCCGTAAATTTGACAACTGGCTGAAAATAAGTCAAGTCATGTAGGTATCCATATTGTGTATAACCATAAGAGGTTAGTAACAGTGAAGTTCTTGCCACTAGATGCAAGGATAGAGAGATGTATGGCTGATTTTAATTCTGATCTTGCTAACATGCTGGAAAAACACTGTAGGAACCTGCTCCGCATTTTAACCACTTGCAATTACATCTGTTTGCATGTTTCCATGTAGATGCATTTTAATTCCTGGGTGTGTGCACCAGGACACACACATTCTATTTTCTTTACTCAGGACTCTGAAACCTATTAGACAACTCAGAAGGATCCTATCCTGTCTATATAAAACCAAATAAGTAACTCACTAGAAGATGGATTTTAAATTATTTGTTGGAAAAAAAAAAGACAAAAAATTTTCTCTGTATCCTTACACTCATTATGTTCTCCCATCCTTTGTGTGTCTTATACTTCGCTGCCTGCAATTTCCTCTCTTGCTCCATGCTTCTGTTTCCCTAAGAATTAGGAATGGAGGGGGAAAAAAGTAAAATAAAAGGTTCTAAGGAGAAAGTTTGTGTGGTAATAGCCCGGAAAAGAAAACAAGGTTTCCATAGCATGCATATGAAAATTACCAAGAACACCATAAAGAGTAGAGATGCCAAGCAAAATGCTAAAAGAGAATTTTTGAGCTTAAGAACTGAACATACCTAATGGCCCTCAGTTATCCACAACTTCAGGGCTTTGCATGCTTTTGGAAGCCTGTTTCAGGGCAAAATCTGGAATTTTAATAGTACTGCACTTGTGTGGTATTGGATGTGATTTAGAATACCCCTGAATCTGAAGGGCAGTCGGCAGCTAATCTGCCTTGTGTTTTGGCGTATGAGAAGTTCTGGCTGTAGTTGACTTGTTCCCCTTCTGGAGGGTTATACTTTATTTAAAAATAAAGGAGGTGATGCTTTAGCATGCACAGTGAATACTAATGATATTAATAGCTTTTAAAGTGCTCTCAATCTTCCTGAAGAACAGTTCAAGATTATCTTCTCCACTATCATTAAATTGTAGATTACGTGAGCTGGATATTGAAGTTAAATTAGAAAATATGCTCTGACAGTATCCAGATCCCTAGAATTATGATATTTCATGGCCAATTTGAAGTCAGTGATACAAAGATTACTTCATAAAAATATTAAGCTTTGCTCCAGCATCCTAAATGAAAGCACATTTTTCAGTTTCAAGTAATAATTTATGCACGACAGTAAGTAACTCAGTATTCAGGTTTTGGTGGTGTTTTGGGTTTGGGTTTTTTTTTCATAAGTGATGTGACTGAAGTGAATGAAAGGAAGCAAACCAAATCTTTTGGGTTTTGAGCAGTAGTGCTAAGACGACCCCAAGAACTACTTTCCTAGTAGGGAGACTGCTGGGAACTCATGTTTCAGGACCGGACTGTGCTTCTGCAACTGGAACTCTGCCAGAACATAAAAAATAATGCTTATCTGTAGACTAACATTTAAAACCCTTTTTTTTTTGGTACTTTAAAAAAATGCCAAATCAATCTTTATAGGTCACAACAATACTCAGTGACAAAGTCCATGTTCACGTTAGGAGGCAGTGCAGGCTAAAGAATGAAAGTGCAAAGTGAAAGAGATGGTGTCTTGGGCATGGCATATACATTAGAAATTTTTTTTTTTTTTTTTTTTCAGGGATTATATTCTGTGCTAATTCTAGGCTTTCCAAATGGAACACTCATTCTGGATGGAAAGGATTTATGTATAAATCTGGGACACCTTCTAGCTTCCTTTCAGGTGAAAGGTGATTGTACTTTGGTTCATATGATGCACCAGATTTAATTGTGAAATTACCATTAAAAAGAAAACCCAAACAACACTCCTGACCCAAAATAGAGTCCTAAATTAGGCACACCCAGGGGTGATTATCCAACACCAGCATGGAAAATCTGGGTGTGTTGCCCATTCCAAGTGCCTTTCATTATGGGACAGGGCTCATTATATTTGTACCCAAAAAAAAGTATGAACAGGTTTGATTGGAGTGGGAAGGGCTCACTTTTTTCATTAACTATTATTTGATTATGCATATGCAATCAAAACACTAATGTTATAGAGAAAGAGCCCTGTGTTACATTAAAGGGAAATAAATCCCATAAATCCCAGTACTGTTTTCCAGGCATCTGCAGCGAGTGTGTGCCCTGAATCTGAACACTGGCAGGTTCAGAGGGATATTGCTCAGCAGAAACTCAACCTGTCAGAGTAGATAGAATGCCCCAGATCCACCACAGATGTAATGAGACAAGCTGATCTAAAATTCAGATCTGTCAGTAAGTATAAGGTGGCATTTTTTCATTCACCACCTCTAAAATTTATATGTATCACTATTAAATTAAGCTTGGGATAGGAAATGAGCACAAACACTGTTAAACAAATATTAGTGATATTTGTTTATCCTGATAAAATGACACAAGTAGTAAAGAGATGTTGAAGAACAGAAGTTTCAATGCATGTGTTGTTAAAAGAAAGTGTGAAAATAATTATTAAGGAAATCCATAGTAACTTTGACATGTTTTTTTCAAACTATAGCTGGTGTAACTATCTCAACATCTTGTGGGAAGTGTGAGTGTGCTGAAGGTCTCATGAGCACCCATCAGAAATGGAATAATTCGTGTCATTTTAACTCCCCAATCCTGGCTGAAAAAATGCAGAAGTATCTTTTGGGTCATGATGATTCTTTCTTTCCTTCCACTTCTTTGAAGGAAAAGTGACATCTTCTCAGTTCAGAATGCCCCCATTGCTGGCATGAAATGTCTGCATCTCTGAATGACAGAACTTCCATATCCAGTTTCTAACTCTTGATTTTCATGTTACTCCTAAAGTTACCATGAATCACAGCAAAAAAATAACAGGTTCTTAAAGTAAAAAATATGTCTTATACAATTGTATTAGATTTTACAGTATAAAATATGATGTTATATGATAGTATGATACACAGGACTGCAGAAGTAAGCCTTGGTTTACAGTTATAAATACAGGGAGTACCATACAATAAGTTAGAAATTGTTCTGTGATAAATAGCAAAGAGCAGTAGGAGTGTTTGTGGCAGGTTATGCCTTTTAAGGTCCCTGAAGATGTAGGGTGATATTAATATGTGTCATTGCTTCACTCTTGTGTGCTCACCTGAAAGTATCATAAGCTTGATAATTATAGTCTTTTTTTGTTAACAGTTTTTGAAATTAAATCCTCACTTTTCTTTGGAAATTCTCATGGAATTTCTACCTGAGCTCAGTGCATGCAAACAGCTTCATGACTGAGTTAGCACCTAGCACAGCATGGTGTCATGCATCTTTTTACAGTCACAAAGGAAACACACCTTATGGGGAAAAGATGAGTATGTTGCTATTATATTCAAAGCCTAAAAGTCAAATTGCTGGATTATTATTACTGATGTGGATTTAATTGCTACAGAAAATAGAAAAGATGAGTGCTATTACACAGAAGGAGTCTCCATAATGTAGTTAAAATTGTTCATTCATGCACCACACGTGTCCTATTTTGTATCCTTTTCCTGGTGATGTGCTCACCTTTTCCGTTCTCATCTGGGTCCTTAACTATTGGCTGCAGTATGGAGTGCTTGTGGCAGGGAATATGTTGACAAATTTCAGCATTTTTGGGTCTTTTACTGGGAGGAAAATTATCATGCTTTTGAATTACTCAATTTGCAATTTACTTCCATCTCCTAATCTTAGCTGGCACTTAAGTAGAAAGGGACAATCATCAGAACTTCCAATCAATAAAAAAATTGCCAAGCTGGTAAAATATTAGCCTTTAATTATTTTCCCTGTGGTTGTAGGAAGAATTAAATGGAGAAAAGAATGAAACAAATTATAGATTTTGTAATTTGTTTGTTTGTTTTGGTTGATTTGGTTGGTTTGGTTTTTTGTTTTGTGTTCGTTTTGGTTTTTGTTTTTTTTTTCTTTTCCTTAGGCCTAAATTTCATTCTTGTTAATTCTGAACACCACATTTTTTCTGAACATGCATCACGTTCATTTTGGATTATTTAATTTAACTTCTTTCCAGATGAACTAGCTCTATTAAATGCTTGCCATGGATGAGCAAACAAACTTTGTGCAGACTATAAATATCTATGATTAGTCTTATACAGTATTTTTTAATCTAAGGTTTAACAGTTATTTATAATGTTTTCATCTGTGCTAGGGAAGACTGTGGGGAGGAGAGAGGGGT
>VWZN01003224.1:3220-15735 GCA_013396955.1 Regulus satrapa
CCTGCTCTACTCCGCCATCCACAGGGTCGAGGAGGGACACCTGGCCGTGTACTACAGGTAGGGTGCCCCGGGAGCCCTGCCGGAGCCGGGGCTCGTCCCTGGCTCCAGCCACCGTGCTGTCCTCTCCGGTTTCTTGCCCCTGGGTGGGCAGCCCTTGCTGTTCCTGCTCCCTCCCTGCCGTGCTGGCGAGTCCCAGACACGCCGGCCCCTCGTGCCTTTGGGTTCTCTGAATCCTCAGCTGCTTCTCCTGCCTCTCCTCCCTCCCCGCCCTTCTCACAGACTGGATTTCAGAGCTCAGAGGACCGAAGCTCCGGGTCTGTCCTGCCTCCTCGCACCTGTTGATCTCTCCCTGCGCCAGCAGGAGCCATAACCTTTGTCCCAAACTGTCACCCAGCCAGAGCTCCCGCTTTGGAATGCTTTCCCTGCCCTTCCCTCTCAGCACCATTTCCCTTGAACCACAACCCTGTGGAGCGGGAGAGCCTGGGGGATTTTTCACCGTGCTTTGGGCGAGGGGCCGTGCCCGAATCCACGGCTGGGGTTTTTCCATGGTTACCAGCGAACTATTTCGAGAGGAGAAAGCTGCCTTCTCGCAGCTCTGTGCAGTGTTGCAATGCTGGGAGGGTTCAAGAGTTAATGGCTCACCGGCCTCGCACAAAGTTGCAGCAGGCAAAGATCAGGGTGCGCTCGGCCCTTTCCTTGGGGAAATTGCTGGCAGATGTAGGGCACTGATGCAATTCCCCTGTGGCCCCTGGCAGTTTGAGCTGTCCCCGCTCGCCCTCAAAGCCGGCCCTTGCTGTTTCCCACCTTCCTGAGCTTTGCTCCCTCTCGGCAGGGGCGGCGCGTTGCTGACCAGCCCGAGCGGCCCCGGCTACCACATCATGCTCCCGTTCATCACCACCTTCAAATCCGTGCAGGTCAGTGCCCGCTCCCTCCCCTGGCGAGCCAGGATTTGTCCTTTTGGGAATTGCCTTGCTGGGACCGGCAGCGTCCCGGTTTTGGGGACAAGTCCCCGTTTGTGGCTGCAGCCGTTCCCGAGCGTGCCCGCAGCAGGGGGACAGGCACAGCTGCCTGGGCATCCCCCAAAAAAAACAGGTGAGGGAGAAGTTTTGCCTTCTGCCCACACCTCGAGGGAGGCAAAGGACACGTTTTTGGCTCTGTTGGCACCGTGGGAGTGGGCCCAGCAGGCCCTTCCCGCAGAGGGGAGCGGGTTGTGAGCCCTGGCCGTGTTCCTTTGCGTTGCAGACCACGCTGCAGACTGATGAAGTGAAGAACGTGCCCTGCGGGACAAGGTACGCCTTCCCTTTGTGTTTCTTCCAGATGCACTCTTGGGGGGGTTGTTTGCAGTGCTGGGACACTTTGTACATCCCAAACGTACACACATCCATAGGGGAGGCACAAGATGGAACGCTGGGAACAGTTAGTTGCTGTTCAGAGGGTGTTTGCATTTACTGTGGTGTTATCTCTAATTTGTCTGGGTTTCTCCCTTCAGCTGCTCTGACACCCCGTTGCTTGTGCTTTGTTTTCCCCTCAGAGGGGTTATTTCCACTGAGCCCAGAAGTAAACAGGGAATGGGAATGCTCCTGACGGGAGGGAGAGTTCATTTCCAAACAGAATTCCTGCTGCATAATTAGGCTGATTCTTCTGTCAGCACAGACCTGCTTGGGTTGTAGCAAGGAGGAGGAGAGGGCTGGTTGAGTTGGGTTACAGATCCTGTTGTGTGGGTTCATCCACAAGTTGAAGTGATGACTCTTCAGGGTAAAAAAAAAAACAAAACCAAAAAAACAACAAACTAGTGATTCTTCTTGTATTTTATGTTCAGGGTCCTCAACAAAATTTCTGTTTTAAAACATCAGTCAGTGGTGACTGGAATTAAAAGGTGAATGTTAGTGGCAGTGTTAATAAAACAGAGTTAATTTTGGTCAGGTTTAACCCATATTAACTTTCTTGAAGTTCAGCTTCAGACGTTGCTTGGGCTTAAATATTACCGTGAAGGTCTCATGGTTTTAATTTTAGATCTCAAAGGTTTTTCAGGAGCATCTGTGAGTAATGTTAGTGTTCACTGCTGCAGCTTTCATGGAATTCCAGAATGGTTTGGGTGGGAAGGGACCTCAAAGCCCATCCAGGGCCACCCCTGCCCCATCCCAGTGTCCCAGGCTGCTCCAGCCCCAGGCTCCAGCCTGGCCTTGGGCACTGCCAGGGATCCAGGGGCAGCCCCAGCTGCTCTGGGCACCCTACCCTCACAGCCAAGAATTTTTTCCATATATCCCACCTAAATCTCCCTTCTGTCAGTGTGAGCCCATTTCCCTCTTGTCCTGTCACTTCAGGGCCTTGTCCAGAGTCCATCTGTGATGAGATAAACAGTCTTTAGGCCAAGCCAAAGATCAAAAGCTGAGGCCAAAGCCAGCCTCAGCCATTCTGTGCTTCTGTGATTTAGGAGCTAAAAAATAAAGTTCCCGTTGAATTTCAGCGTTGTGGGGTTCAGTCGTGCAGTGCGGATGGTTGGGAAGGTAGAGGAGTAAAAGTGGGCTTTAAAAGCAGTTCTCAGTTAATATTTGAATACTCTCCTGACCCAAGGTCCCAGCAGCCCTTCCATTTTTCAGGTGTTGCTGCAGGAGCCTTTCAGCTGGCTGCATTTGGGATCCAAAGTCTGCGGCCGCTCGATGCCAAAGCTTTGCATCCCCATTTCCATAGCAAAACGTGAGCTTATAAATAACAAATGGAGCACACCCGGGGTGTCACCAGGTGCCCCAGTTCGAAGTCTGTTACCAGAATAGATCCTGAGCAGTTTCAGGTTTTGTATTTGCATATTAAACCGTCAGATTTTAAAGGCTGGGTTTCTCTTCCACCATCTTTATATTCCCGTTCCCCGTGTCCTTATCCGTATCAGGAAGCTTCTGAGTGTCTGTGTGGGTGTCCCATCCTCAATTTTTGCCTCGCCTGTCCTGTTTGTACCTGGCAGCGTGAAGTGAACACATTGAATAGAGATTTTAGCTCCTGAGCTAGATCCTGAACCATCTGAAGCTTTTCCTGCTGCCTGTCTCCACCTCCTGTGCCATTCCCTGGATGCTGTCCCCTTGTCCTGTCAGGTCTGGCAGCACTGCTGTCTAATTATGCTTAAATTTCCACCAGGTGCACAAAGTCCGTGTGCTTATCCTCCTTTCATGGATTTCTCTTTTCACCATGGATTTCTCCTCGTTCCTCTCTCCCTGCAGACTTTGGGGTCTGAGTGGCACCCGTTTCCTCAGTGCCACTGCAGGACCAGCAGCACTGATAACATTGACTTATCCCCCTTGTGAATTACTGATAAGGATGGAATAGCAGTGGGTAATATCCCACTTACTGTCCCGGGCTGGCTGAGATCCTCGGCAGGATTGTTGTGGAAGGTGCTGGTAGAGTCAGACAGTCCTCACTGCTCTGAGGTGCCATTTCAGACCCTTTCCTGCCAGGGAGGTGATACGGGGCTGTGGATGAGTCCTGCTAGGATCCAGGGTGTTGCAGACACTCTCCTTTTCCTCCTTAGCATCCCTTTAAAATTGAAATGCCAGATTTTCAGCAGATGAGGTCCATCCATCACCAGAGGTTTTAGCTCATGGTTGTCATGGAGCAGGTTTGGAGCAAGCACGGGGCTGGGCTTTGGGAAGCCTTTTCCAAAAGAGCACAGACACAGGCAAGTTCAGGTTGTTTTTCTGCAGACTTGGCTTTGAGCTGCCAGAGATGAAGATCTGCAAAAAATAAGAAGTGGAGTTTGTCGCGGGGGGATATGTTTGAGTTCAAACATCAGAGACACTGAGTTTGGAAATGTGGGAGTTCTGCTGCCAGGAATGAGCTGTCTCTAAACAGTTCCTGCTGAAGCTTCTGGTCCGTGCTATGCCTTTGTCCCAAGGACATCATCACAAGAGTATTCAGCTTTAAAATTAGGCTCTCAAGAGATGTAGAGCTGCTGAAAGTTAAGGTGTTTTTTTCTTTGTGGCAGAGTTGGTGCTTTTCTCTGGTGTTACAGCTACCCAGGGGTGGGCAGGACTTTCAGTGAGAGCAGAGGCTGGGGACAAGCCTGACCTCTGATTCCCCCTTCTCCCTGGCAGCACGTCCTGCCTCGGGGACAGGATTGCCTGCAGGTGCTTGTGGTGCTCCTGGAGAGCACCGTGACCCTGGAGCTGGGAACGTGGATTGAAGTCTGCCATGTGCTTTGTTCCTTCCTTTCTGCTGGGCTGGAGTTAGTGACTGTGTGAATGAAACCAAGGGCTTTTTTTCTATTTGACATGTGTTGCTTGCTTGAGGTACACCTGCATTTTGTGGCGGGTGTCACCTGCTGTCCTTGCTGCCTTCCCCTCTGCTTTCCTGGTAGCTGCAGCTCCATTCCTGTTCAGAAACGTTTTCCTTTGGCCAGTTGGGTAGGAAACCACAGAGGGAAAGGAAAGTGCTTCGCAGGCTTGCTGGATCACAAAATCAATGTTTGTGATTTATGCAGGGAGGGAGGGGGGGTCTGGGATTCCCTGCCATCTCATTGCAGAATGCTGGAATATGGTACAAGAGGGATGAAGATGCCTTTCCTTTAAACGTGTGAGCTGTTAGCAGCTGCAGTGGTGACTGATGAGCTCTTTTCCCTTGCAGTGGTGGTGTCATGATCTACATTGACCGGATAGAAGTTGTGAACAAGCTGGCCCCCTATGCAGGTATTTCCCAGCCTGCCTCCACAGGCACAGCTGTGACTGTCTCCACTCGTCCCGTGCCAGCTCTGTCTTGGTTTGCAGGACTTCCCTTTTCCGTGCCTTGGAAACTTCCCTGTCTGTCTCCATTTCTTGTTTCCTGCACGGTCCTGGGGCACTGATCCCAGCTGCTTCCAGCTCACCCCTGGTGGGAAAACAGCAGAGACAGAACCTGTGTAGGAGCCTCTCGCTTCTTATTTCACCGAGCCAAAGACACAGACAGCTTGTTTTGTTCAGCAGCACAGCTTAATGCAAAACCCCAGCACTGCTGAGGCACTGGAGGGTGATTCCTGTTGTAATTCATGGAGTCATGGAAGGGTTTGGGCTGGAAGGGATCTTCTAGATCATCTGGTTCCCCCCACCTTGCCGTGGCAGGGACACCTTCCACTATCCCAGGCCACATTCCTTTTGATGCAGGCCTGAACAGTGGGAATGATTCCTGTTTTCCCTTTACAGCACTACCCCGTTCCTGTGCATGCAGGTCCTGGCGAGGCTTTGCTGTTTCCTTTGTGCAGATGATAAAACAAGGCCGGGCAGTACATCTTGCTGTGACTGCTCCTTGAGGTTGTGTAATCCCAGCAGCACCTGCCAGCTGGGCTTTGGCTACCAACTCCTGAAAACCCCTGTCCCAGTGCTGCACTCCTTCCCTGACACGTGCCACAGCGGTGACCCGTGGTGATTTCTCTCTCTCCCTTCCCCAGTCTACGACATCGTGAGGAATTACACCGCAGACTACGACAAGACCTTGATCTTCAACAAAATCCACCACGAGCTGAATCAGTTCTGCAGCGCCCACACCCTGCAGGAGGTGTACATTGAGCTGTTTGGTGAGTGGATGATCCCACTGGGATCTCCCCGCGATGTCTTACAGCCTCGGAGCACGCTGCCCCTGTGCTGGAGTTGTGGAACTGTGGAGAATCCAGCTCCTTTCACATCCATTCGCCGCTTCCCCTGTGATTTTGGTGGCTCGGGTGGCTTTGTCTTTCCCCATCTGCATGTGGGAATTTGATTTCAGTCTTTTCCCACCTGCTCTGGCTGCACAAAGCAGCCGCTCTGCTCTGCTCTTGTGTGTGCAGTGATGCCCCGTGGCCTTCACTGTGACCGTGGATTTCTTGTCTTCTGCCTTTCTGCTTGCTGGATTCACTTCTGTACTTTCACAGCTTCCTCCTGGCTGTGTCCAGCAAGTGACAGCTGGAAGGTTTTTCACAGGGAGTGTGACTTTTCCTCAGGAATTAGCACGGGTCATATTCTCCTTGGTGGACTTGTGCCCCAAAGACAGAGCGGGTTCTGTTCCTTCTTGAGTGGCTGAGCAGGGGAGAAGTGGCTTCTGGAAGAGAAAAGGTTGTCAGAATTGTAATATTGATAGGATAGGCTTCTACCACAGGCTCTGAGCATTCTTTCTTGCTGAGATGCTGAAAGCCATTTGCTCTTAGTTCAGATAACACAAATTCATCAGCTGCTGAACTTTTCTAGTCACTGGCCCGTGGCTCTCCTTTTGGGAATGCTTTCCTGGGGGCACAGGAAGGGGAACAATGGTCTCAGGAGGCATCTTTATCTTACACTGTGGAGTTACCTGCTCTTCAGGGCCACACAAGCCGTGGGGGGAAAATATCACAAACCAACTGGTCTCTCTTTTGTCCTCCAAACACACAGATCAGATAGATGAGAACTTGAAGTTGGCCCTGCAGAAAGACCTCAATGTCATGGCACCAGGTCTCACTATCCAGGTGGGTTGTGGATTTTCAATAATGAGAGATTTAAAAAGGTGGAGAAAGACTTTTCAGCAAAGCCTGCAGTGACAGGACAACAGTTTTAAACTGAGAAATGAGTGTTATATGCTAAAGGGGGTGAGGCCCAGAGAAGCTGTGGCTGCCCCTGGATCCCTGGAAGTGTCCAAGGCCAGCTTGGACGAGGCTTGGAGCCTCTGCCCCTGGTGGGAGCGTGGGTTGAGATGGATGGCAGGAAACAGAAATGTAGGGCACCTCTGGGGGAGCTGTGTCACACAGGAGGATTAGGCACCACTGTGCACAGCACTGCAGCTGGTTCTGCAAGGAGATGTCTTGGTTATTCAGATTGCATCAGAGTGCTCCCTTCAAAATGTGCTCCCTTTCTCTTCTTTCACAGGCCGTGCGTGTTACAAAGCCCAAAATTCCAGAGGCCATCCGAAGAAACTTTGAGCTAATGTGAGTAGCTGGACATAAAATGGCATTAATTAGTTTGGAGGGTCCTGCACAGGCGCAGTTGGAGAGCTCTTCTCTGGTGCTCAGGGAGTGAGAGGCGAGCTCCAGGCAGCGTGTGCTTGGCCAGGTGCACTCCTGCCTTCTGTTTTCCATTTCCATCCTGAAATCAGGGCTCAGGGGTCTTGATGTGCCCATAAACTCCCCTCCTCCCAGGATCTCTGGGATGCCTTCGGGCAGAAGGAGTTGCTGTTGGATCTCCCTGCACCTTTGGTTGAGCAACTCCCAGGCCCACACTGCCCCGCTCCTCATCCTGAGGGCTGGACTTGCATCCAGATGTGGCCTCGGCAGTGGCAGATGGAGAGGGGGCTGCTCCCCTCCTTTGGCCTGTGCACGTGCTCACACAGCTGCAGACAGAGCCAGTCCCCAGGGCTGGGAGCAGGGGGCTGGCAGCTGGCTGGCTCCTTGTCCCCATGGCCTCTCCCGGTGTGCAGAGCTGCTCCTCGTTCCCTTTCCCCGGGATAACCCTTCTCCCCTTGCAGGGAGGCTGAGAAGACCAAGCTGCTGATTGCAGCCCAGAGGCAGAAGGTGGTGGAGAAGGAGGCAGAGACAGAGCGGAAGAAAGCGATCATTGGTAATGGCAGCAGCACAGGCTGAGCCTCCGTTCCTGCCTTCCCTGCTGAGCTGGGGCAGGACGCTGCCTTCCTCCCTGAGGGAGGCACAGCCAGTTCTCCTGGACATCTGAGTGAAAATCCCACAGCAGCAGAGCTGGGAGCCCCTCTGTCCCGCAGCAGGGATGGAGGAGATCGCTCCACGGGAAAAACTGCTTGGGCTGGGAGCTCCGTGTCCCTGTGCCGGGGGGATCACGCTTGTAAACGGGATGTCAGCTCTGCAGACAGCAGAGCACTGGGTTTGGTTCCTGTAACTCTGCTGCTTGCAGTGCAGGCTGGCACCCAGCGGGAAGGGGGAGGGAGCAGGGACCCAGCTCCTGGTGTGGCAGACCCTGCAGCCAGGTGCTGGTGCTCAAGCCCTGAGAATCAAATTTCCCAGCTGAGCCCGTTGTGATTGCAGAGGCAGAGAAGGCTGCACAGGTGGCCAGGATCCACTACCAGCAGAAGATCATGGAGAAGGAAACGGAGAAGCGGATTTCTGAGATTGAAGGTAACCACGCTGCTGGGTGTGGTGGCACGTGGAGGAACCTCGGGCCTGCAGAAGTCATCGGGGCTGCTGCAGGGGTGCAAGGTTGTGCCCTGGGATCATTCCTGCCCTGTGTACCAGCTCTGCAGGGCGGGTACATCAGGGGCACTCCTGGATCAGCTGGTTCCCCTCACGGCGTGAGGTGAGGGCTCAGGTGTTCACTTCCTAACGCTTTCTTTCCTGTCCCTCCTCTGCTGCTGTGTTAGACGCTGCATTCCTGGCAAGGGAGAAGGCAAAAGCTGATGCAGAGTACTACACTGCTCGCAAGCTGGCTGACTCCAACAAGGTGAGCACTGGGAAGCTGTGGTCACTCAGCCTTCTCCTCCGCACGGGAGATCAGCTTCAGGAAAAACACTGGCATCTAACGGCCCAGGAGCGCGCGCCTGACGGGAAACCTGACGCCTCAAGGCCCGGGAAGTTGTCACTCAATGCTCCTGTGGTTGCTGTTTTTTGTTTTTTTTGTAGCTGAAGCTGACCCCCGAGTATCTGGAGCTGATGAAGTACCAGGCCATAGCCGCCAACAGCAAGCTGTACTTCGGCGACCGCATCCCCGGCGTCTTCCTGGACTCCTGTGCCTTCCAGCAGGCCAGCCTGAGGACTGCCCACGAAACCAGCCTGCCTGCACGGGAAACCCCGCAGAGCTCTGGAGAAAACCCCCTCAGGGGCGAGGAGAGCACCGGCTGAGGGAGGCAGGAGGGAACCCGGTGTAGCTCAGCAGCGAGCCCGGCTGTGACCCGGGGGGGACGAGGCCCCGTGCCTGGGGCGGATGCAGCACATGCCTGGACATCTTTGTGTATAAGGTGGCAGTTGGGTTGATTTTCTTCTAGCGACAGATTGCGAGGGCTCTGCCTCTTCTGTTTCTCCCCCCCTGTTAAAAATGGTGCTTCCGAAGGAGGGATAATCCTGTACTAACATACCTATACTGGAATATTAAAGGACAGACAGCAGGGAAGCCTCCCGGGGTGGATGCAGTTAATTGGCAGGCGTTGCTGTGCAGGAAGGAGATGTGGCTTTGAGTGCTGTTGCTCTGCACTCCTGGCTGAGGCTGGCTGAAGAGGAGGCTCCCCTCGTCCCGCCGCTGAAGCTTCGCTTGGTGAAGGTTTCTGCTGACGCCGTCTCGCTCTCCTCGACGACTCCGGTGGAGCGGACTCTCCTTGGCCAGCGTGTTCCCTCTGCTCGGGGAGGAGCGGTTTGCTGTGGAATGGGTTATTGGAGGAGATCTGCACGGCCGTAATACTCCTGTAGACAGCAGTGCTAGATAACGACCTGGAGGAGGCAACCTGTGAAGGGATTCTGCAGCTCCCCTCTCCGAGCGGGAGCCTCGCACTGGCTGCCTGTGGTGTTCCCACTGGGCAGCTGAGTCTCGCTGCCCCCTAAACCAGATTTCAGGAGCACCTCGGAGCAGCTGGTTGGGAGCAGAGCCTGGCAAGTCTTTGCTCAGATTCCAGCCTCCCTCTAAAGTCATTCACCAAGGAAAGGGGGGGCTGAATTTCCACTGCTGTGCCGAGCTGGCAGTGCCAAGGGGAAGAGAAGAGTGAAAGGACCACCCTGCTGTGCAGCAGCTCGGATGCTTGACGCTTCAGCTGCAAAGTAGGGGAGGCATCGCTGCTGCTCCGTGCAAAACCCTCTGCTCCAGGAAGCGGGACCTGCCTTGTGTGTCCTGGAACAGCCATGGCAAGGAGTGCGTCCCTGGTGCTCTCATCCCTGGCCGGACTTGTTGGCAGATGGATCTTCTGTGCTGATTTGCATTTATATCCAACCCTGCTCCTGGGGTGCCGTGGCAGGGTGAGGGGAGAGGGAGGGGGGAATCTGCTGGGACAATCTCCTTTCTGCTTTTCCTCCTTCCTCCCCTCTGCTGGTGAGGATGAGCCTGCTTTTAGCACGTGCTCCGAGGATCCAGGGTGCAACTGGCAAGAGCTCCTACTCTTGCTGTCTGCCGGGAGCACCCTGGCACTGCCTGCTGCATGTTCAGACCTACTCTTGCTGTGCATCCCTCCTGCTGTCCTGTCCCCTGGGAGCAGCCTCGGAGGGGCTGGGGACACTCCGGGCACTCGAGCTGTTGAGATCTTCTGTCCCTGGCTCCGTCTGTGAGGGCAGGGGTGTTTTTATTTAGCTTCTGCCCTTGAGAAACGTTCAACCTGAACCAGCTTTACCTGTGCTGGTGATGTCACCTTGTGGCTGGGCTTCAGGGGTGGCACCGTGTCTCCACGGGGCAGTTCAGTGACACACTCCCGCTGTCTGTGCTGCTGCCCTGCCTGCCTCTCCTCCAGCTCCGGCGCACAGCAGGGTTGTGTTGGCCCTGTCCCTTCTGCAGGGTGTGAGACATGACTGTGGGATTTTGCAGTGTTTTTGTTTTTGGGGGGGAAGGTCTTTCTTGTCCTCCCATCTGGCTGTGAACTCCCAAGGCTCAGTTGATGCTGTGCTCCAGGATCCCAGCTCCTCTTCCAACCCCGCCATGGCAGGACCAGGGCAGGGAGAGGGGTGGCAGTGTTTGAAATGTCTCCTGGAAATGCTGCTTGGCTTGCAGGATCCCCTTTTTTTTCCTGTGGCATGGGCTTTCAGGAAGCAGCGCGGTCTCATCTCTGCCCTGCCACCCCCACGGTGTCGCAGCAGGCCCTTGGCACAGCTCTGCACCCCAGCAGCCCCTGCTTTGGTTGGGTTTGGGGATGAGGACAGGCTTTCCAGGCTGGAAGCACTGCTGAAGGGAATGCTGGCAGGGATGTAGCCTCCACCATTATCTTCATGTGTCACTGGCGTTGGACATCAGGAATGGGGCAAGGGCATGGGGGGAGCTGCTGGGAGCAATAACCAGGCCGTTCACACCTCTCCTGCAGCGATCAGAGCAAGCTGTCCCCGCAGGGAGCAGGGAAGCAGAGCTGCTTCCCTTCGGATCCTGCGTGCCCTTGCCTTAAGAGGCTGTCCCTGGCTCAGTGTCCCTCCGGGCGCGCCAGCCGCCTCTCCCCCGTGTCTGAGGGACCCTGGGGATGCTCCCGGCTCCTGCAGCAGCCTGTGATGCCCAATGCCTTCTGCAGCAGCCTCCTCTCCCCGTTCCTGCTTCCCCGGCCCCCTCTGCAGCAGCCCCAGTGTGTGCAGGGCCGCGGCGAGGGCTGTGCTGCCCTCTGAGCCCCAGCTGGCAGCCGGGATTTTGGGATTGAACTGGCTTTTCTCTCCGCTCCCTGGGCCTGTGGCCAAAGGGGTCTGCCCCTGGATGTGCATCTCCTTAAGGAAACACGATACGTGCGGTCAGGTTTACATTCACACTTAAGTTCTTTTGATAAAGCAGAATAAAATTATTTTGTTACCCTTTTTTTTGGGGGTGGTTTTATGTCTCGTAGGGCTGGTGGCAGGTGACGTGGGGGACCCCTCTGCCTCTCCCCTCCTCGCAGCACTGCACGGTGTGGGTGTCCTCAGCCGCAGCGACTGCCACCCTGGGAGCTCCATGAGGAGGATCCTGTGCTCACAGAGGCCGTGGCCGGGATGGTGCTGAGCACGAGGGGACTCCCTGCAGCTCCTGGGAGCTGTGGGCTACCAAAATGTGCTGCGGTTTGGCCCCCCGGGCTCTGTAACTGGACTGGGGAGTTCAGCTCCAACCCTTCCGTGGTGCCCGCACAGCTCCCTGCCTGCTGCCACCCCGCTGTCCCCTCCTGCCCAGACACCTCGGGACACCTCTACCTTCAGTCTTTATTGATATAAAAGCCTTGAACCTAAATTATTATATCAAAAACGGGAGGCCTGGTTTTACAGCAAGTGGCTCAAAATGATCCAACAGAAGGGTCATAAATAAATGGCTGCGGTAAAAAGGCTCCCGGGGAATTCCCTTTTGAACGGTAACTCGAGGAACAACCTCAGAGATAAGAGCCCCGTGGCGAGGCCAAGCCCAGCTTGGACCTGCCACGGCCCCCGGTGACATCCCCCCGTGTGGCGTTCCTGGGGCGCGTTCCCCACGGAGCAGAGCTCCTCTCCGCAGCCCCGGCAGGGAAGGGCGGGAGGAGCAGGACACATTCAGGACGTCGGGAGGGAAAGCAGCAGCTCCCGAAGCGGGGCAGTCCTCCAGAGCGGAGCTGGCGTCGTCCCCGCTCCTGCTTTCCTTGGGAAGCCCCGGCTTGACGGCTCCTTTTAAGGCACAACTCGAGGGTCTGTAAACACCGGTGCCCAGCCCGGGCAGGGTCCGAGGGTCCGGCCAGCGACTTCAAGTAAGGCTGGAAGCGAGACGAGGGCCGGCGCACGGAGCATCCTCGGTCACCTCCTGGCCGGGGGCGGCTTCAGGGCCACCTTCGGCGGGGGACACCGCTGGGAGGGCATCGCTGGGACGGCCGGGGCCTCGCCGCGGCTCTTCAGCGCCGGCAGAGGTTTGCTGGGCGGCTTCGGCTTCGCCTGGCGTGGGAGGGGAGAGAGAGACAGAGAGACCGGACTGGCTGAGCGGGGCCCCCCGGCA
>VWZN01003239.1:0-12020 GCA_013396955.1 Regulus satrapa
AAATATCATTATAATTTGACTTCTGGCACCTGCACCTCATGTCCTTAAAACTTTGGAAATGGTGTAGTAGTATATGCCACTGCATATGCACACGTGTAACTATGCATGCACATTGAGAGTGAAAGCCCAAGAAAGCTCCCCAGGTTCATAATGGAGAGTCTCTTACCTGACAGTCTTATGTAAATTAGTAAGATTGATGCTGTTGTATTGGTCAGCATGTGAAATAACCTGTCATCAGTACAGAACGTGATGTGCAGAATATCAGTGTAACTTGAAATTCATAGCATTTTAACACCTGTTTCCATAGCTACAGTGTAATCTAGACATCTGAGAAGACAGCCTGCCTTTGCCAGCCTTGTCATTTCAAGGGAAATAAATTAAGGAAGCTGATTAGAAGCCTGGATTATACAGTTTCTTTAAAGTATAGCAACCAGACTTGAAAACTAACCGGGAATGAACATCATTGGGACAGAATAGATAAAGCCAATTTCATTTAACCTTTGTAGGAAAACTTCAATGTAACCTCCTCTGTATACTTTCATTTTTTTACTTCTCTAAAGCAATATTTTATGTTATACCTGGCAGTTATATTTGCAGAACCATACTTTTTATTTTTGAGAAGTTGTACCATATTCTTAAAAGAAGGTTTGAAAAAATAAACAGATGGAAAAACAGGAATGAGCAGGCATAGGAAAGAGATACAGTTAAGTGAATGCTAAAGGGCAAAGCTTCAGTGCCAGACAGTTATTTGCATATGCACAATATGTTTCTGTCTAGAGGCATATTTTCTCAAAGTCTGTGTGTGTATGTCTATGAGTCTATATTTATCTGTATTGCTGGCAACATATGTATGGCTATGAATAGAGTTGGGGTGTTTGCTGAATGAATTCTGATGTTGCTTAATTTTTTTTTTTTCTTTAAATACACGCTGATTTGAGAAATTATCCCCTATAGGTAAGGAAAGTGGAAAGAAATACAGGCATTATTTCTTAAATACAATACTGGAATCCACAAAATATCCTGTTATATACGTATCTGCGCTTAGAGGGAAAATATATAATGGGTATGCAGGCATGTTTTCTAGGCCAGTTAATTTGTAAAATGTTTAACAAGGAGATGAAAGCTGTCCTGGTATTTTCAGGATGAGGAGCAAGGCTACACTCTGCAGAAGCCTNAGAGAAAGCTGTATAAAGGTTTCATAGCTGCTATCTAAATCAGGTAACTATCCTGGTATAGGACTACAAAGAGTCTATGTGAATAAATACTTGCATGGTCCTAGAAGATTGGCTCTACTACTGTTACATTTGGCAAATGGGAATACCATGTCTACAGTAGAGTGGAAATGCATTCCTGATTATTATGTAACTTATCACCAAGTAATTTATAAGGCTACTTAAGTTGCTTACAACCATAAGTAAAGAAAGTGTGACTTGTCATAAGCAGAGCCTTGTATGTATTATTTTAAAGACAACANNGCCTTGACTCAATAAGCTGAACTGTCATAGTAAGAATTCTTATGGACTTTTGGAAAAATAATAAAATAAATTCTTTACAATGCCTATACAATTAATTATTTAGCAGTCTGAAAGGTCTCTGGGGATACTGCTCAAAAGTAGCCAGTAAATAACATGCTTTTAGACATCTTATTTTTGTGATTCTAAAGGTGTATGGTTTCTTTTTGTATTTCCTGGAAAATTTCCAGGCAAAATAACATCTCTGAAACTGCATTCTTCTGGTAGGTGTTTGTAATTCATAACATGAAGAGATAAAAATTTATTAAATACACTATTTGGAATATTCTTTTCTATTAATTCCTTCAAAAAAATCTTAATTATGACTCATATGACATTGCTAAATATATATTTGATGTTTAAGGGGGTTTTATATGAGGCCAACAGCCCAATTTGTCTCATATTTTAGTGCTCAATTAGTCTTACTGCAATCTTAGTTCAAGCAGTAGATACTATATATTGCTAAGAGTTCTTGAAATGCTGTGATGACCCACAATCAAACCTCTTGGTTGAAAGAAAATAATGATAACAGGTTAGAAGTCACAATGTCTCTCTGTAATAGTGAATACAAGTCTCTTTGAGAAAAACAGAGTTGTCCAGTATTTGGAATGGCATTATTTCTCAGTTATAAACTAAGGAATGGGACAGTTGAGGTAGGTGTAAATGAAAGTCCTGACATGGTTAAAAAAGAAAACTGTTGGTTATACTGGTCTCTCCATCCAAATATTGTGTCTGTTCCTTCCCCCAGAAATATGTACAGTGAATTAATGGACTTGTGAGAAGAAGGAGTAGTATTTGGAGTTTTATGGCAAGGTAGTAACATAGAAGAACACATGTAAAGTATTTTAATCCACTCTGATTAATAAACAAAAATTCTAGAAAATGCAAGTTGGAAAATTTTAGTTGAATTATTATTAAAATCATGGAGAAAAGGGATATTCTGTGAAACTATTCCAGATATTCTTAGTGGCTAAGAATGTACATAAATATTGAAAAATATCAGAGAAATGGATAGAGTGTAAGTCCAAAACAGGCATTAAATACAGAAACTGTCAAATCTCAACTGTCATCACCAGAAACCATAAAGGTAGTGTTTTATTTGTTTTATTTTTACACTGTGACAGCTTCTGTTTGACAACTGCTGGAGTGATAGGCTAGGTGGAGCTTTGATCCAAGAGCTCTTATCTAGAAACTCTGACCCTATTAGTAATTTTTTATGTCTACCTTTTTTGATTTAGATTTTCACTGCTGTAGAAAGAATAATCTGAGAATATGAATGCATGAATAAAAGATGTGTAAAATTGTGAGAAAAAAAAGTTTGCTTTTCCATGTAATTCAGAAAGAGGACAACAGAGATTTACTGAAAATTCAGATCCTTATGTATCATTATTCTTTAGAATTTTTTAGACTCACCAGTTCACTTGAAACAATTTTGTTGTAATTGTTGTGCAAGACTGAATGAACCTTATAGAAAAATAAAATTAAATGCTTGGATTATTGCATTACTTTGAATTATGAGCATATCCCACATTTTATTTTAACAGTCTAGGTAATTACATTCTAAAGAATGTAGTAACCATTTAAGGGCATAAGAAAATTTTAAAAAGGAAAATACAATGCAAAATCAAATTCAATAAATAGAATATAGATACTTATAATTTAAAACATAATTTGTGGAATCAAATAGTTGTTTAGTTTGGAAAGGACATTTAAGAACCAGTTGGAAACTCAATATACTGCAAAGTCCACCACAAAATCATGTCCTTATATACAAGTCTTCCTGTCTTTTAAGTACTGCTAGGGATGGTGTTTTAATTGCATCTCTAGGCTGCCTGTTCCAGGACATGACAACCCTTTCTCAGAGACGAGATTTTTTTCTTGATATCAAATCTAAATCTTCTCTGGGACACCTATATGTGTTTCTATTGGTAAGGATATTGCTGTTCTATTGGTAAGGATAATAGAACAGAGCAGCAGAAGAAAACACCTTGAGAGAAATAGACAAGGGACAGAACCAATGCAAGCAGGATGCAGGTTCAGCTCTCTAAGCTTGACAAAGCAGGAGTAGTGAATAAAAAAAAAAAAAAAGTATTGCGCTTAATCAGGTGCTGGGTCAAGGAATGACTGCCTGAAATATTACAACAGCAGATGCAGAAGACCACTAAAGAAGACCCCTAAAAAGTCCATGTAAGGATTTCTGGTAAGAGATGCAAAACAGAGAAATCATATATGTACTTACACTTTTATTCTGTTTCTTCAAATCTGTAAAATAAAAGAAATAATATTCCTTTTTCAGTAATAATATCAAATAAGTAGGGACAGTTAATGAATATGTAATCAGTGGGCATGATGAAGCTTTGTTCACCTGATCCTTGGTGCTCTCAATTAGAGGAAGGGCCTTCTGAGTTACCAGTGAATGCAATACAGAATGCCTGCTATCTAATACTCAAAGCTTTATTAGAAAATTTGTATTCAGCCAATTTTGATGTCACTATTGCTTTTTATTTGAGAGACAAGACCATCCCCCATCTTGCTACAGCAAAGTCCTTGTTATCTGTCCTTTCAGGTAAATGTAGAATGATAAATCTCCCCTAAGTGTCCTTTTCTCCCTGCTAAAACCCCCCATCTTCCTCAGACTCTACTCATAGGACTTATTCTGCAGATATTTTGCCAACTCCACTTCTCTTTCTAGATACGATCCATCACCTCAATGTCTTTCTTGTGAGTGGCCCAGAACTGAACACAGAATTCAAGGTGAAGACTTACCAGGGCCGAATATAAGGGTATGATCCCTTCCCTGGTCCTGCTGGCCACACTATTTCTGATAGCTAGGATAGCCTTGGCCTTCTTGGCCACCTGGGCACATGCTGGCTCATATTCAGCAGCTTTTAGCCATCACCCCCAGGTCCTGTTCTCCCAGACAGTTTCTAGACACTCTGTCCCAATCCTGTAGCAGTGAATGGGGCTGTTGTGACCCAAGGACAGGACTTCACCTTCTTGAACCTCACACAGCTGGGCTTTGATCAGCTGGACCACTGATCCAGGCTGTTCAGACCCTTCCCTAGGTCCTTCCTAATCTCTAAGAGATCAGCACACTCACCCAGTAGTATCTCCAGTAAAACAACTGATGATGCACTTTTGATTAATTCATCTAAGCCATTGATAAGAACTGGCTCTGCAACAGAGCCTTTGGGAAGGCTACTAGTGACTGGACACCAGATGGGTGTAACTCCATACATCAGCACTCCTGGGCCAGGCTATCCAGCCAGTCTTTAACATAGCAAACAGTGCTCTGTCCTTGACATGGGCAGCCAGTTTGTTCATGAGAATTCTGTGGGTAACAGTGTCAAAGCCTTTATCAAAATTCAGACAGACAAGATCCACAGCCTTTTCCCTCATCCAGAGTATGTATCACCATGTCATAGATGAGATCAGGTTGGTTAAGCAGGGCCTGCCTTTCACTAACCCTTGCTGCTGGGTAAGTGCAATGCCCTGGTTGTTCTGTATGTGATGCTTGAATAGTAAAATGCAATAAATCTCTAAAGGATAATTTGGAACATTAAAATACTTAAATATACCTTGAAATTGAAAAAAGTTATGAATTATCTTTTTTTTAGTCAATAATGAGAATCAGAATATTTACAGAATAAACTGAGTGTTGCTGTTATCAGAAGATTTGTATCACAGTCTTCCTCAAATGTCATAGCTGAGTATGTAAGAGTACTATAACATTTTTGGGGAAACCTTACTAGTTAATCATGTCATAGCTTGATCTAATGATATTCAAACATGAAAGCCAACAGAAATAATATATTGAAAAGCAAAAATTAAAACCAGCTCAGGCATTTAATCAAAATATTTCATTCCTTTATCTTGTGGGGTGTTAATGAGTTGTTAGAGATTTACCTTAAGGAAAGGAATATCAAAATCCTTAAATGTTAGGATTTTTAAGTGCTTAATTTTAAATAGGTATAAGTTTTGGAAAACACATAAGAAAATCTATAAACTTATGCTTCCACAATGAGTAGAAGACAGATAATTTTTAAAAGATATTTCTTGGTCTGAAAAGAGAAAACTTCATAAGTACTTCTTACAGTCTGTATATACTTAGCATAAATAATCTAAGTTCTTTCATCTGCAGGAACTTTTCCAGTTCAGAAAGCCCCCTTCCCAATCCTTTAATATATTTACAACATGAAAGTTTTCTCAGAAATCTTCTACTTGTTGCAAGTGAAAGGTAGTTGAAATCTTAAAAATCAGGCAGGATTTCCCATATATTACACAATATTACTTAAATAAAATTAAAATACATCATGGATGTCTTGTTTTGTTTCCTCTGAAGGGCATCCTGAAAACAGGTTCTACCTTATAACTTCAACATTTGTTCCCACATATGTTAAAAAACACAGCTTCAGCATCTTACCTCTTTTATTTATTAATTTCTTTCTAATTTTCCCATTTTTTATACCATATTCAGCTTTTTATTTGACTAGATGTTTCTTGCAGATAATCTAAAAAGGCAGAAGTTGTAGGTACTGTTAATAATTGTGGCAGATTTTGATTTCTCTTAATGTTTTTAGACAAGCAAGAGATAAATTATCTCATTTGCAACACTATTTCAAACTGAGTGACTGCAGGTTGCACATCAACACTTCTTAATATAGTTGCCTATCTTTGGACAGTTTTCCATCAGCTTTCAAAATGTACAGAGAAACATTTAAAAAGCAAACTTAAGCCAAAAGGCAGATTGTCTAGAAGTCCACTGTGGCCAGAGATGCTTCATTCCTCCCGCCCCTGACTTGCCTTAAGTGAGGATATTGTTTGATTTAGCTTAGCAGAGGTGACTGCTGTTTCAGAGAATATTCTGTAGGAAGAACTATGTAACGTTACCTTCCTTCCCAGCACAGCTGAGGACCAGCCAGCCTTGGGCTGGGCACAGTTAACACAGTTAAAGGGAAAAAGACTAAGATTTTTTTCTACCTGCATCTATCACCAGCCATTCTGTAGTGCAACATTTGGTCGCATTCAAGTTCTTTACTCTACCCTGGTATCAGAACTTATCGTAGTGCTCCAAAATTCTGTTGCTGCCTTTATCTTTGATGAACATAGTCTGACTCATTTAAATGTTATATTTTCTTGATTTTTGGAAGTTTGAATTTTGTGTCTGTGTGTGTATCTTGTTGACTCTTTGAATAACAGGAAGGAGGGAGGGAAGAAATAATTTCCAAGGACATAAGATTCTGTAAAGTTCTCTCATAGCTTTCTATATCAGATTCAATCTGTTTAAAAAAATGGCATGGCAGTGAAGGCTGTAGCTGGGCCTTGTTTATTAATCCAATTGCTAAGAATCAAAATGTGCCAGAGACAACATTCAATAGTGGGTTTTAAAATCAAAGACCTCTCTCCGGCAGCACTGTCCAGACAAAAGGGAGGGTGCTGGGCTTGCCCTATGAGAGTGTCAAAGGCTTTTGATAGCCCAGTCTGGTATTTGTCACCGGCAGCTGCTGCCAGTGCAACTCAGCATAATTGCTTTCCTCTGTAACACAAGTAGCTGGGCAGCAGTAGCATTAGGAAGAGAAGTGTAGGGTTGAGAACTACTGTGACCATCTTATGTGATATAAGAATTTCTAAGTATTTCTAAAGATTTTAAAGCTCTTTCCTCTTTTCCAAGATTTAAGTCAGCTGGTACTCTGAGACAAGGAAACTGGACAAACTCATCTATTTCTCCCACCTTTCTCTTGAAAGCCCAGTGGTTTGTAGCAATAACTAAACCTCAAAGCATATCTGACCTAGTGTTTTTTCACAAGACTACGTCAAGTGCAGAAGTCAGACCTGTGAAAAAATTCATTGCAGTACTGTAAGAGTTGGACTTAAGACTTATGAATTAAGACTTAAGGTCTCCAAGAGTAAGTCGGATCTCTAATGTCTTTCTCTAGCACGACAAGTCATCTCAGGCTGCTTGGTGCTGGCATGACTGTCTGAAAAATTTAACAGCTCTTTCTACTTGTTAAGGAAGGAAAATGGGATTATGACTTTCTAGTTGATTTGACAGCACTTTCCCCTGAGTTCTCCTTGAATTAGTTTCACTTGCACGTCAGAATTGATTTGGAGACAGGGCCTAAAAGAATACAAATACCTGAGTGAACTTGTGCTTTCAGAGCTTCCAGTTCAGTGGAGTAAGAAAATACATGTGTTTTCCAGGAATCTATTAAAGAGCAGGTCAAAATTAAACACATATATGGTGAATATGCAGAATTAAAAGCCACAATTAAAAATCAAATAAATAAACCAAAACACTAAATATCGTTAAAGAAGCACTTTGAAGTTCACTCATCATGCTGTGAAGCTGAGATTATCTTGCACACATTTTTGTTAAGAATCATTTAGGAGGGGTTTGGAATCCTAAAGTGACTAACAAGTTTAACTTCAGACAGTATTTCAATAAGTCCAGTGCATTGACACAAATAGGTGAAGTATATGTGTGAGATTCACAGAAGCATTCTGCACATATCTTCGCCCCAAAAGGTGAAAATTCCTTCAGCTGTGGTTTACCCCTTTCCAACATTGATCTTACTTTCTTTGAGATTTTGTGTTTTATTGTGTAAAACAACAAAGTCTAGAATAAAGTCAAAGGCATTGGATTAAGAAAGATGTCTTCAGCTCACAATATATGAATTAATTTCATGCCAACCTGACATAGAGAAAATGTTTTTTAAAAGCAATTAAAGAACTCTTCCTTGCAGAAATGGGCACATGTCTCTTCACCATACACTGACATATCAGGGACATAACAGAGAGAGATAGAAATCCTTAGAAGGGAATAATTTTTCTTAAGTCATTCACAAAAAATGTTGTATAGTATCTGAAATTGAAGTTCTGTTCCATTCAGGCCTGAAAATGCAGAATCATTTATCTCTTGACAAAAGGGTCCTCACTGCTTATTTCCACCTCCATGTGGTCTACTCAGACAGGGAAGGACCACATAGTTTTATCTCTGTTTCATGACATAGAAAGACTTCTTTCTTTCTGCCCCTTTTTTTATTCTTTGAAATTTATTGCCTTGTATATCAGCTTCAGAGTTGTTTTAATTGATTCAAAATCAGTTAGGTGAATTACTTTGTCTGAATTTTGACTTCTCCCCAGTTTTTAAGCATTCTTAGCAGTCTCAGAGCACTGTGGTGCCATAACTAAGCAGTATTTAATCACACTTCCTTTAGTTTTTTACAGAACAGATTTTATTCAAGAAATATGAAACAAGATAAAGACCTTCATATCTATTTTTTCATGTATTTTCCTATGTACTGCCATATCTTATATTATTTTGAACTTCTCATTAAATAATTAGTGAATGCATCAAAGTAGATTATTAGAGGTTAAGTCAAAAGTCATTGGATAAATTAGATTTTCTGAGAATAATATATTATTAAAGAAGAGTTTTTAGCCTAGTCTCTAAGCTTGGACTATGATCTTCATAGTTGATTGCTACAGATTTTCATACAGTTTATTGAATTGTGTGAAAACATTTAGAACACACAGATCCTTTTCCAAGATAAATTCTGTTGAGGCAACATAAATATTTTTGTTGTCAGTCTTCATAGTAAAATAAGAAAACTATTGAGACAATGTTATTTTTAAACACAGTTACAGGTGTTTTTTGAGCTGGTATAAATTTGAGGAGTTTTCTTGCATCTGTATGTAGTCAATATGAAGAATATTTTTGATTTTTCTATCATTAATTGCTCCACTGAAACAATTATTTTTTAAAGCATGATTACTGCTAATTGCCTTCCTCTGCAAAACAGTACATCACAGGAATGATCTAGCTTTGGAATTAAGAAGACACACAAGTATAAAAGCACTTAAGGATGAAAGATGGATTCACAGAAAAAAGCTGCAGCATTTATTCACACAACATAAACTAATAAATATGCACAAGTAAATGAATTAATTTTCTTCCTTCAATCCCTAGAATGTAGACCCACTTTCCTGACTGAAAAAATAGCTGATGGGTGATACACTAATTTAACAGTAGATGTTGAGAAACTTCCAAGTACCTGGAAGACAGATGGTCATGCTGAACTTGGCTGGTGGTTCTTCGAAATCTAGTTAGTCTGGCTGGGTAAATGTGGAAGTGTGACATTGTTAACTGAACCTCCAAATCAAGTTATTTTTTACAGCTATCAAGTTACTCTTTAGAACCTCTGGTGGGCTGTTGGTGGGTTGTGGACTTGCCATGCATGAATACTGAAAGCCTTCAACTGGACTATGGAAAGATCTTAGTAAAAATTTGTGAGACATAAATGTCTATTCTGGCTTATTTTTAAAATAAATCTCAAGACTGTGATTGCAAGAAATGCATTTGCAAATATTGTGCTGAAATTATTTGGGTTATCCAATATTTCAATAAAAAGCCTCATAAAGAAAATTGTGAGAGATGGGAAAACCTTGGTAAGCAGGCTCTCATACACTGTTAATTATATAATTTATGTTACATATGTTTATGATAAAATATTATTTATTTAAACAATGATAAAATATTAAACAAGAAAGAAGGCCTTTAAACATGATACATTTTCAAGCTGATCTAAGAAATAATTTTATTTTTTTCTTTCTTCCCACTCTGTCTATTGCCAGCATTCATCAGTGGTCTTTCAGAGGCTTTCACAGTGGAAAGATTAAAGAGTTTAATTAAATAAGCATTTAAAAATACCTGTTTTCTTCCTACCTATTATATCACAACCTAGATTTGTGCATTTAGCCAAAATTCTTTCTTAATCTTTTTTTTTTTTCTTAATAAAACCAACACTCATGCTGTCCTTCTGTTCTTTAAGAACTGACTGTTCCTCATGCATCATAATCTCAAGAGACTACTTCACAGTCGCCCCAACTAGCTACTTCTGCTTGGCTTTTCAAATCAGAGCACTTGATAAATTAGGAGTTAGCCATGAGATCACAGCAAAAAGGGTAAGATATGACCAGTTATCACTGAAAGTTATCACCTGTATATTTAGTTCTGTAAAAAGTTGCATTCTGCAATTTAAACTTTCTCAGTTCTCTTGTTTTCTTTCTAAACCAAAATCTGGTTTCCATATTGTATAGGTCACATGGAACTGCTTCTGCACAGCAGCTCTGCATAATCACTGTTATTCCACCTTTTCTCTTACTAAGACAGGTCTTAAAATTCCTCCAATCACCTGAACTATGAAAAAAAATTATCAGGGAACTCTACACTTTTGCAGCTTATCTACATGTCTTTGTTAAAGTACAGCCAGCTTCCCAGGTATTTAGTGATATCTACAAAGCCAAAAAAGTAGTATGGACCAAATTTCTATAATGGACAACAAATAAGTGCCATGAAGTTTGCTTCTCAGGCAGTGTTCTTAAAATGCATGTCAACTTCAGTGATTGATCAATACTGAGCGCTTGTGTCCTCTTCTGATCAAATAAGAAAGCATCGAATTTGAGGTTAGAAGCAAATCTGGGTTGTTTATGGTTTTTTTAAATTTTATGTTTTTATTTTCAGATATGGTTTTCTTTTAATCAAAACCAAAAAGTGGAATTACAATAATGCACCCTGACTATCCAGGGATGAGCTAACTACTCTGCTAAGTCCATGCATTTATTTGGCATATCTGCATGGTTTAAGCAAAGACACGGTGACTAAATTAATTATAGAGGCATTTGGACTTCTTTCCACTGAAAGTATTTTCTCATACATACCTAAAAAATTGGATATATAGCAATGAAGCTATCTTTTTCTAATTTTCTATTATAGCAATCTAGAAATTGTCTTGAGCACCTCACTGAACCACCTACATTTTAAAAAGAATATAATACATATACCTTGCTCAATATGACATCTAATTACTTACAACTGAGAACGTTCCAGAAATTTATCTTCTTTATAATTATTTTGTGGAAGTGTTGTGCTAGAAAAGAATTTTTTCATGGTTTTTAGTTGTCATTATTTGGCAAAAATATTTGGGGACAAAGTATTTTTGAAGCAGAATTAGCTTAAGTGTCAATTTAATGCAAGCTATTACATGTTTTTTATTTTTCTTTTAAGTCATTGAAGAAGTGGATCTATTTTTCCAGATACACTAAACAGTGTTTCACCTGCCACAGCAAATTAAAACATGAACTTTTTCTTGCTGCAAAACCATTCTGAAAGTCTCCTGAGAAAACAGTATACTTTTCCTTTCCTGTACTCACTCAAAAAGAGCAATTCTTACAAAGAAGGAATCAAGTCCCCAGAGAACTATTTTCCATGAGATTTCTGCCTTTGCTATTTTCTTCTCCACCTTTTGTGATTTTTTAATTATTAAATATATCCATGGCTTCTTCCTCAAAACATTTCAAAGAAGTTTGTATATGAAGGCCTTTTAAACCTTTCCTTCTAGTTACATGACTAGATATATTACATGGTATAGAAAAACACTTTAAATGACAGTATACCTGACTTTTGCCACTTACAGTGATATGATTTTCTGGAGAGGTTTTCTCTTTTCT
>VWZN01003298.1:6327-23015 GCA_013396955.1 Regulus satrapa
CACCTTCTTATTTTGTAAAAAAAAAAAAAAAAAAAAGAAAAAAAAAGACACACCATCATAAGTGCCTTCACTACAAGAATGAAAGAAGATTTTGCTGTTAAAATTGAAATTAAACTCAGTTGACCTAAACTTCTCTCTCTGCACTGTTCTGATTATCCTATTTGATGAGGTACACAAATATCATAGCCAAGGTTCTCCTCATGGATTGCTAGCTCATCTGTAAATTAGAAATCAAAGAAAACAAAAAAATAAAAAGCTACAGTATCAGCAAATTACTTCCATTAAAAAGATCTAGAAAAGTCTCTTGACATTTGACCTAAAATCTACACCTAAAAGAATCTGATACTCAGTAGGTAAGAACTCCACCAGAAGGGAGGGGGGTTTTGTTGGTTTTCAGTTCTGTGCTTAAAGGTTTAATCAAGTATCACCCCTAAACCCCCACCCTAACACACTGTCACCATGCTCACTAATGACTCGGGTGGTTTCCCACCTCCATGTATCATAACACTGGCACTAATTCAAAAATTAAGTGATAATTTCCATAGATTAAATCAAGGACTCTATAACCAAAGAGGAGTTGCTTACATGGGCTCTCTGGAGCTCTCCAGGAGTGACTGGAGCCAAAGTGAGAGGAAGTGTTCTTTTCTCTGTTGTTAATTAAGCTGAACACCCTAATTTCATCCAGGCAGAGTATTTGCTATCCATGGTCCAGTATTAAAAAATGAAACTTAAAAAAAAAATTCAAAAATAAATACTATAACCTGATTGCTCAAAAGCACAGAGCAACCCCCATTTCTTTGAATAATGCTTCAAAGCATTTGAAGTCACAATGCCCACTCTTGAGATACTAAATAATGCAGCATAAGAGGAGATTCTGCTCCACAGCGAGGCAAAAGGAGGAAAGACTTTGAGCTGAAGGAGGCAATTAAAGTAGGGCTGCAAGGGGACCCTCAGGACAAGTTTTGAATGTTCTCGGCAAAGCCACCTTTCTGACTTTTCAAGAACTAAGTCTTCAGAGGGATAGATGTAACAGCCAGGCTTCCTGCTTATCATGGACAGCTCTTGGCGAGTAGCAAGTGGGTACAGACTAAGCCTAAGGAAAGCATTCTTCAAAGATACCTGACTGCCACTGAGGCAGCCAGACACAACTTGACTGTTTGATATCCCTAAGGTGAGCATAAATTGCTTTTCAAGGGGGCACTAGTTAGCCATTGCATGCTATGTTTCCCTCAGTGCTGAGGCACTGGCAAAGGCAAGGCTGTGGGGCAAGAGCAGTGGGAACAGAACCAGTAGGAAAAGGCCAATACTTGAAATATTCTTGATCTGATTCTTTTCTTTGCCAAGTCACAATACTGACAGCCCTTGCACAATGCTGTTTTCAGCATTGGGAAAGTTAAAAGGACAGGGTTTCCTAGCTTCTCTCCAGTATGCTTTATTCATCCAACTGTGCTGTCTTAGAGAATCTCCCACAAACTAATTATGTAAGAGCAGTCCTCACATGCTGGGATTTGTTAAAAATTCCTGTTACAAATACCTACTGGAAATGCCAGCATATCAAAGAACATGGCAAACTCCAAAACAGTTTGTACTTTGAGTGTAAGAAACATTTCTATAGTACTGCCTGAAATTCTTAATTAAATGGAAATGTAGTAATGAGACCAAGAAAAACTCTACTCTCAGAGAACAAGAATAAATCTATTACCTCCTTGATTTTTCACATGCACACAAGAGAGAGTGACTTCGGTTTAATATCATTATTTCTGTCAGAATCATTTGCCACAGGACCCGATTTGCATCCTGATTATCTTGAATCACGAGTACAAGTCTATTTCCCAAATGCATGACAAGAGTTCAGATTATATTGATTGGAGAAGAAATGGAGAAAGTATGCAGTTTGCAGGCCAGCATGCCAAGGCTCAAAAATCCATTATGCAAATCATCTAGGAAAACCTATTCAGCTTGCTCATCTTGTTTGTCAGCTTGAACAAGGATCAGGAGAAATTCTTCAAGCTGTACAACTCAAGCCATCCCCATGTTCCACAGTAGCAATATACACTGATGATGCAAGCACACAAAGGAGGTGGAGGACCAGAGGGTGCTGGAAGCAGCAACCTTTTTTTTCTCTTAGGCACAGGAAATGACTCCCAAGAAATTCTACAGCTCTGATTAAAATATCAGCTTCCAAAATACACAAGAGCATACTGTGAAATTTCTATTATCGATACTTTCCAAAGAAATGCAGCTTTTGCCTCTGAGAAGTAAGAAGCTCAAGTTCAGCTTGACTTTACCTGATTCTTTGAGTCCCAGGAATAAACACAGCTATGCATTTGCTTTGCTTTAGTGATGGATTTCAGCCTGTGATTTTATAAGGAAAGAAATAAAATTACTTGCAATGCTTTTGAAATAAATCAAGAATTAAAACAAAGCTACTTTCCATGGAAAGGATATTCACAAGATGGGGTGTGTTTCACTAAATTTAGTGATTACAGACTTGGAAAAACAACCCCCAAACAAACAAACAAACAAAAAACCCCCAACATCAACAAAAACCCACAAACCAAAAAGAAAAATCACCAAAAAAGCATCCTCCAAAAAAACCTAGACAAACAAGAATAAAACAAAACCTAATTGCTCTGCTGCTGAAGAATGAGTGAAGAGTAATATGACTCTCCTTAGGTAAAATCTGAACTTTGGTGTTTTCTTGAAACAGCTCTGTTTTTTTTCCACAGACTGAACTGTGCAACTTTTCATCTATGCAAAAAACATTTCTTCTTCAGTGTTATTGCAGAGGTGTTACCCCCATCTCTGATTGGATCAGCCTTGACCAGCAGCATGTCCTTGGAGCTGCTTGGCATTGGCTCTGCTGGACAGGCAGTGAGCTCACAGAAACCAAGCCTGTAGCTGCCTCAGTATCAAAATGTGGCCATACAAACCCAATACAATGTGGTATCATGACAATTCCTACTTTGAGCCGTGCCTTGATTTTTAAGACTTTGTTGATCATAAAGTACAAATATGAGTATTCCAAATTCTTAGAGATGGAATTAAAGCTCAAAACCTCACACTGGGGATTCTGCTGAAGACCTGGCACTTCTCAAACCTAGTGGTTTCAAGTTAGAGAGTGCTCATTAAAGACTTAGTTCAGCACAGAGACACACTGTCCAGAAAAAAAGAAAAACAGTGGGTGAGAAAAGTAGCATAATTCTCCAATTTACACCAGCTGAAGATCTATTGACATGACAAATACTGGTAATTTGGGCAAAAAAATCTGTAAACTACAAATAAAGATGTGTTTACATAGCTCTTGAAGAGGAAAATTCCAGGTCATCTTAGTCTCTTGTATGTAAAGAAAAACAAAATTCTTCTAAAAGTGACTTCCTACCAATGGTAAGAGCATTCCTATATGTAAGCCACTAACTAAAGCACTTTCAAGACAATATTAGAAAACCTGAAGCATAATAACACCCTGACCAGCCACAGGAGAGCCGCCAGTATCCCTCAGGGTTCTTTAACTGATCATGTTCCCCCTATGTGTCTTTTGGCACTTGTGGGAATTGATCCTTTAAGATTTCATCCCTTATTTCTAACATATTTTCCAAGTTCCCCTCTGTTTGGCTCAGGTTTGATATTTAATAACCTGAAAAATAAACACAGGTGGGCTGCCAGGCTGCCTCTCAATAGCTTCTGCTGACAAAGGGGAAACCAAAGACAGCGGGCTGGAGCTGACTTTGCAAAGCTTGGCTTTTGTATAACTGTTTTCTCTTCTTTTTAATTTGAAAGACAGGCTTGAGCTTCCTCTGGGGAGCAAGCACTTTGGGACAGTCTCAACTGTGCACAATGTCAGCTGCAGGTTCCTGCCTGTAAACAGGGGCTCTGTTTTGGTCAGTGCTCCGTTTTTCCCCCAGTGTGTTCATTGATCATTATCTTTCTGATGATCATATTGCAGTCACCTACAATGGATTTTTTCTCCCTGTTATTTTCCAACAAACTTTCAGTTTCTGCCCCCAGACAGCTTTCCAAAAGTTTGAGTTTACTCCCAAATTTGTTTTGCCTTTTGCTTTCATGATTTTCAAATTTCACACTGCATCACTGAAGCTGTTACTGCTCATTAGAGCCAAGTTACAAGATATTTTCTCCAAATTGTCCTGATTTCTGATCTTGATTCATTTATTTACAAGTATTTTCCCGTAGTATTTACTTTTGTTCCATATTTTTCCATGCTGAGTCAGAATTAATATTATTATTATCCCGTCTGGTGATTTCCAGATGCATTTGGAACCTTGTTTTCCCTGGTAAAAATAAAAACTCCAAAACAATCTTTCTAAAAATCATACATGTCTAGGAGATAAAAAATTATTCAAGTAAAAATGGTAAAGTGAATAAAGGGATATTTTTCCTGATTTTTTTTTATTTCCTTTGAATTACCCAAAACTTGAAAGCATCATTTTCACCCTAGGAGGTGAAACCTATGAGGTTTTCATGCTTCATGAAAACCAACAAACTTATGTCCTGTTCAAACTTCCTAGCAGTCTTTGTCTGTTTCTATTGTTTAGTTTCAAAACAAGAACTGGACCAGGATTATTCCATGGACACACACATGAAGGTCAATTAATTAATTTGGGAAACACTAGAAAAGACTTATGATTGAAGCATTTTAGCAAAGCTTGGGTAGTTTAAAAAAATTTTTAATTCATCCAGAATCTGCATTTTGCTTCCAGGGAAAAGAGTGAAAGCAAATTTTAAGAGTGTTTACTCAGCTATATTAATCCCATCCATAAAGCCTGTTGACAGCTAATCTGTGAGTAATTAGGAGAATTAAATATAAATTCTCATAGAGCTGAAAACACCATTGATCTCATATTCTCTCCAAAGTGAAGAGGAAGTGTCGTAGTGACAGCTGGGTTTTTTCATTGATGCACATAAAATGCAGAAAATTGGGGGTTTTGATTGTTAGCACCCTGCAGAGTTTCTGATAACCAAGATGGGATCCCTGCCTAAGCTGTACTGTCCTCATTTAATTTGGCTACTCAACATGGAACTGGAGAGGTCACATCATGTCAAGACACCTCACCAGTGTGCTTGCAGTCAAAATTAGGAATCCCCATGAAGAACCATCATTAACACACACAAAGAGCAAACACAAATAACTTCCCAGCCTAGGTCTTCAAAACTACAATAAAATTTAGAATAAGTCTATTTAAAATAGCTGCAAACAAGCATGTGTGAGAAGAAAGGGCCTGTAGTCAGCTGTACCAACAGAATTAATGAAAAAAAACAGGCAGTCAAGTAGAAAATTGTCTAGAAAATGGAAATCAAATTGTAATAGGCAATTGTTTATGAAGGAGGCAAACAGGGTAGAAAGGATACTTCTTGTTTTCTATCTTTATTTGTTATGTAGATGAAGGAATAAGAATTCCTTCAGGAAATTCAAGAAATCAAATAAATACTATTAACAGATTTTCCTAAACATTAGTATAAGAAGAGATATTGGGTTCTAAATGCTGTACCAGGAGCACTTTGGCACAGAAGCCTAGCAAATATAATTTAATACAGCTAAGTGGACTTTGCATAATGAAAGTTAAATATTAATTCTAACCACAAAGTAAAGAGCAAATAATGCAGACAACAGATATTAAAAGAATTAATGAAGTGCAATAGATTGTTTCTCCCCAGCTGCATTGTACAGCAAGAAAATGGGAGAGCAAGATGCTAGGCTAGAAATCCTAAGTTATATTACACAATAAACAAAATAATTTAACTTGCCATAGAAAATTCAGTTTTGGCTCATTATTTATAGGAAGGTATTTAGNCAGGGTATATATTATCCTAATCACTGTCAAATAAGAAATATCATGAAGTTGTGTTTCCTCAGTCTGTTTCAACAGACACATTAGTAAATGCTTTAATAGTCTTCAGTAAAAATACATATGTTTATCAGAAGGTTAATTATTTCCCTCACAGGGGCTTATTTATGAAATTCCCCTTAGGTTGAAGTAAAGCATATCCTTTCCCCATATTTCTCAAGTAAACACGTCTGTGATTATTATTGATGGGAAGAATTATGTGACAGCAATGCAGAGCAGGGATCATAAACAAACAGTGAGGCTCACCAAGCTGTTCACAGACATAAAAGTGGTGGTGTTGCTAACAGCTGGTAAACATACAAATTTGGTGTTCCTGTTGTGCTGTGTGACATTAGGGTCAAAAATGTGAAACAGAGAATTGTATAGCTTATTTGGAACCCTCATACATTGCTACTAATGCATCATTTAAAAGGCTTCTAGCTAAGCCTGGAATACAATATTAATGTGGTGAGCCATTCTATTCATAATGGTGCATTGTCATTTTTAATAGTAACAAGACTAAATCCTAGAAAACATATTTTCACATTAACCTATTTTTTCCTCTCAATCTACTTGCCTATGAATGGGCTATGCATGGCTTATTCCTATTCTCTTTATCCTAGCTTTTTAAACTGATGGTTAGAAAACTTTCTCTAGCAGAAAATGTTACTTCATTAAGACTATGATTTCAGACTGAAAACTTCTGAATTTTAGAAAAAGGAAAAATTCCACTTCCTACTTCCCTCCTGCCCCCAACTTAATCTCCTTTGTTAAAGCTCCAATTTACACATTGAAAAGTATTAAAAAATGAAAAGACAGAGACCTGTGACACAGTTCTAAAAATACTAATTTATGCTCTTAGATAAGAAAATATTTATATTACAAAAAAGTGTGCACTTTTCTACTCAGTCCCTCTAAAGAGATTATTATGAATATTTAATCATAAAACATTATCCTGATACATACAGAAGTCTAGAAAAACTTAGCATGTTGCGTATTTTCATTTTCTGCTATCTGGCATATTTGCCTTTTTTTCCATCTTTCTTCACTAAGACTGTGTGCTTCATTCTCCCATCATGCTTTTTAAGGAGCAATGTTTCCCCCTATATAATAATTTAGGTGCTAACCAACCTTTTTTGACAAAGGTCTTGATTAAGTTTCCCTCAAATTATGATAATTTAGTTAATCTACTACAATGATAATAGTAATTTATAGAAAAATTTACAAAGGCAAAAACCTGTCTAGAAATAAGATGCAACCATATAGAAAAAAATTTCTCTAACATTCTAGAGCACTCTGGTCTGCCAAAAATAGCCACAGATAGGAACTGATAAGAAAAATGAAGATGCAGTTCTCTGACAGAACTCTTCTATCCAAGATTTCCTGTTCTTTGGTGACAACACAAAAGTCTTAACATTTCTCTCAAGAAGTGAGTCTAAGGAAGAAAATTATTAAGTTCTGGATTCAAGTACAGCTTTGCTTCTTTATAAATGAGTCATTCTATGTCCTGTCAGGGACATACCCTGGAAGATGAGATAGGATGTTTATTTCCACTTAAAAAGAATAAAAATAGCCTCGTGAAAAGAAGAGGAAAAAAAAATCTGCTGTCCAGTTCAAAATGAATGCCAGTACTTCTTTACAAGACTAGCATAATTGATGGTCCTGTACAGAACTCAGAACATGTGCTTTGTATTTTTGCTAATGAATGACTGAGCTAGTAATAGAAATTTTGATAGACAATGGTGAAAAAAAGTTCTATTCAACTGCAGATTGTATTTTTATCCAGCACAATGCAGTTTTCATGACGCATTGCAACCCCAGGCATAGTATATCATCTGAACAACATGAATATGATTACAACTCGGAGTCAAAGAATGACTCTAAGGACCACCCTTCATATTGAAATGTGTATTAAAAAAAATCATTAGTCGAACTTCTGGATTTTATCAATAGTTTGGTTACAGCCACTGGGCCAGACTTGCAGATGATATAAATCAACATAGTCACTGGAGCTCCAAAGGACACTGGAAGACTATTTGTGTCAGTCACAGAAAGCTGAGTAAAATCTCTAGTAACAATCCAGCTGGCAGCCAGAGTTCCATTTCCAAGGGAAAAGGAAAGATAATCAGGTGTAATGGAGCATGAAAATTGATCCAACACAAACTGCAGAAAGCCATTGACCACAGAGTTTGGACTAGATGATTTGGCAGGGGGCAAACTTAATTAAGAAATTTGCTTATGAGAACTTACTTAACAGTCTAAAATGCAGGTGTTTACTTAAACTAAGCTTTTGGAGAGCCTTGGCTCTTAGAGACTAGTAGCAGACACACCATCCAGCTCACAAGGGGACTGATTCTTCTTCAAAGACTATTGGCAAAGTTACGCACTTATTTTGGTCAGATGGATAACTTTTTAAGTGATAAGTTCTATGTGATTTTTTGCAAGCAATAGACTTGATTATCTTTCACCACTCTTTATATGTTATCAGTCACAACCAATTAGAAAAAGCACATTCTTGAAGGGCCAATTTTTTACTACACATTGAGAAAATTTGGGTATGGACAGAAATATGAAAGCCTCATTCTTTGCATATGATTAAGAATTGAATAAGTGGAGAGACATTGTACATTGAAATAGTCACAAATATGTCAAAAAGACAGCAAGAACGTAAATAATTTGTAGGATTGTGCAGCATAGATAGGACAATATTTCTATACCAAGTGGGACCATAAAAATGCTAGCAGCTAGAAAATTGGGCTGCTGCTAACTGATCCCATTTCCATAACTTAAACAAATCAAATATTTTGGGCATGAGACTGTAAAACAAATTTATCCAAGATATAATTAAATAGGTGATCAGGTCACAGAATAAGCTCCTGCACAATCAAGATTCTGCTCTCAGAAAAGGAGCAAGTCTCCCATGCAGTCTTTTGCAAACTCATTCTGATCTCAGTAAACATCTTCTTTATCCACAACTTTTCTCTACATAAATAATAATCACCCTTTGTTTTTGTAGGCAGGTACATTGCAATGATTTTCTGTCTATCAAAGATGCAGCAGGTCACAGTTCCTGCTTAGATTCTTTTGTTACTGAGGGTGGGCAGCAAGTTAATCAAAAAAGGACACCAGTGACAAAGTTTCCATTTTGATATTAGCACAGCTGTATATCTGGGTTTAGGAGATGCTCTGGAAAGCAACAAGAGAAAACCCTGTCTGACAAAAATTCAGTTTACCTGCATACCCTATGCAGGGCAAGTGAGAAACCATTGAGCCTGTCTAAATGAACAAGCCATGTCTGATGCAAATAAACATTCACAAATATGTTTTTAACTCCTTCCCCAGTCTGCCTGAATGCAAAGATTGTGCGTTATGAGCTCAACCTAATGAAATCTTGTATTCATAGAAAAACTTGATTTAATAACTATGGCCCATGCCCTCAAAGGCTTCTCTTACCCATATGAATTCTCCATCACTCATGTCAAGGTAAATTATGACCAAATGACAATTTTCCTATACATTTCCAACACTTTAGGAACATGGTTTTTAGATCCCACATGAATCAAGCAGGCATAAAAATTAATCCTCTGTTCAGAGACTGGAAAATGTACCCATTTATTTAAAATTTGCTCACATGGATAGATTTATTTTTGCACAGCTCTCCTACAGGACAGGAGTAATCCAACCCTTCCCTGGAAAACTTCATTACACTCTAACATCACAAAGCACCCACTAAAACTCGGAGACAATGCTGAGCTGATAGGTTTGGCTCTTTCTCTATGCTGAGCAGATAAGGGATTATCTTAGAAAGCTTCTTAAATCTAAAAATATCTCTCAAAAACTTTTTACAATTTAAAAAAATTAATGCACTCTTAAAGAGACAGTCAATAAATAATTGTATGTTTGAAAAGCAATGTGTTCAACAAATTCCTGTGCATAGTACCAGAGACACCTGTATTTTGTTAATATTTTAATTCAAGAGAAGATGTAAATAGCTCCTAAGCCTATTCTAAACCTTCAAAGCAAAGCAAGTTCTCTTGCCCATCTTATAGTTAGATACAAATTCTCTTTCATCTGCTACATTCCAATAAAAACCTAACAAAAAAGACTAACCTGGCCCTGTGAGAGAAGAAGGGGAAAAAAACCATATTTATGTAGTCTACTTTTTTTTTTTTTCTTTCACCAGACAGCAAGAGCTGACCATGCCCTATAGGTTAATTTCTCTCTCTTCCAAAGGAGAATCAGATATTAGAGTATCCCATCTGGAGAATACCTTGCTCCCTTTTGTTAGATGTCTGAATTCATTGCATGTTCCTCAAGAGAGCTTTATTTCAGATTTATGTGTCTAATGGAGACTGCTCAGAGAGGCTGTGTGAAAATCATGCAGAAAATATCTCCTAGCAGAGTCCTTTAAGAAGCAGAAACTATTGCCACTAAAAGACAGTCTTTACTCTCTTCAATCACCAAAAATACATAAAGTGAATTAGAAACACAAAGCTCCCATGAACTTTTCTTTAGGGACAGAAATGGTCTAAATTTATTGTCTCTGAGAAGACTGACCAGAGTTTGACAGAGGGTGCAGATTTTAGGACCAAAGACTTCCTGAACAACCGCTTTCTTCTATCTTCCTTCACTCAATACACTGTATGCAGCAAAAGTTGATTTCCTCTTTTGCACACACACTGAAGTGTAAATTTAAAACCTCCAACAGAAAAAAAAAAAAAAAAATTCTACCTTTTAGATGTCTGGAATATCCCAGGATTTTTATTTATTGTAAGAAAAACATTTGATGCTGTTTTTTGGACTTTAAACAAAATAATAGTTTCTCTTAAAAGTAAACAAAAAGCACAGTGGTAGAGTGGTAGTCACCTTTTTTTTAGGTACGATTCAAATTATACCTTATTTCCAGGGGCTCAGGTACCTAAAATCACAAAATTTATTTCAATCTTAAAGACAAATATAACCCCTAATTTCCATGCTGATCTTAAAACAATATTTTTAAGGTATGATTTATTTTAATAATGAAATCAAGTCCTGGAATTCTCTAACTACATGGGCATCATTTACTCTCATCATTATACTTTTTTGTATCATCAAACTATTTTGCCACCAAAATAACTTTACTGCCTTAAGAGGTATTAATCCACCTAAGCAACACCCTGCTGAATATTTAGTAGAATTCATCTGAAGCATATGAACTAAAGGTCTTGATTTTAAGGTATTCAAACCCTAGAAAACAAATTTTTAACTTTAATTTATTTACCGCCCTGGTCCATGTGCTGATGGTAGGTCATCAAAACTGGGCTGAGCAGAGCACACAGATAAAGACTTTTGTGAAGCTGAGTCCATGGGAACAAATCCTTGATTTTTAAACTAAGTGTAGCAAAATAGTTGGAACCTCTGGGTGTCTATGCACAATTCAAACACAAGGTTTTAGCAGCTGTGTCTGCCTCAGGCACAGCTGATTTCATTGGCTGGCATACTGCAGCAATAATTTTGGATTCCTTCTTCCTGTGTCGACTCCTAGCTGCTTTTAAAGCCTTGACGATTATGACTCCAAGACCCCTAAGTAAGCCCTAAATTGCTCTAAATTTTAAACAGAGATAATTTGCAGAGACAGTCTATCCTTCAATAATTAAGTGGTGTTCCACTCCTTACTGCGCAGACTGAAACAGAATGTAATGATCTAGCAAAATAAAGGGCATCATCTGGGTTTATCCATGTGTGTATTTATATAAACAAACCTAGGCATCTTCATTAAGTAGTCCTGCAATTTTTATCATTGAAGAACTGCCTTGCAAAGAGTACAGAGTGACTGATTCCTGTTATTTCCTCTCCTAGTGAAACTTCTGGGTTTCACGGATTGTATAAAGTCACCGTAAATGATGAATTCCTACCATGCCTGCTGGGCATGGTGAGAAAACAGCAAAAAGATAAGCAACTGTAGCTATGCAAATCTTCCCTGGTTTATCTTTTGCTAAGGTGAACAACAATGCAGCTGCACCAGGGCTTATAGTATGAAGTACAAAAAGGGAAATGCCTGTGGTAAGCAACCATGATGAAAGGAGAAAAAAATGAAAAAAGCTTCATAACCTTATATGTTATGTGCATAAAAGCATTTTAAAGACATTTCATCTCCTTTCCAAAAAGAGCTGGCGCAATCATAATCTAAAGTTCTCAAATTTAGTTCTAAGAAACTGCAATATCTGGCTTCTCCACAGTTCTCTCCAATTCAAAACTGGTATTTAAAAGCCCATTTCTGACCTTTGTTGTTATTTCCACTTGCTCCCATTAATAGCCATGAGCTATGTGGGATAAAATTACAGGTCAGTTGTAAAGAGTCTACTGTAAAAAGTCTATTGGTTTAAATACAGTTTAATTTGTGGAATTAACATCTTGGTATCATCTCTAAACGTCACTGCTAACTTCACTTTCACAGTGTGAAAGAAATCTTGTTATTTTCTTTAAGGGTGTACGTTCCCATAGCCTGCTTCCAGAGAGAGCCTCACCTCATATCCTCATTCAGCTGAATTCCACTCTGAGAAGAACCACCAAGTCATGGTCTCTTCCATGGGAACCCCAACAGGTTTTCAGGGCTGACCAGTTTCTCAGGAAAGACAATTTCCATTTTGGATATATTCCTTACAAACATGTTCTTAGAGCTTCATTGAGAAATTACCAGAAAGCCTGTGCAGGAATCTGCAAATGAAAAATGTTTCTTATCAGAACACTAATGAGGAAATTGGTAAAAGTTCAGCCAAAATCTCTAATCTGCTTCCACAATTGTCACTGGTCCCAAAATTTATCAAGCATATTGTCTTCCTTTACCAAGAGAATTGAGGTGGATTGTTTCAGTTCCACCACCCAGCTCATTGAGAAGTATCTTTTAGGGCTTCCAGATATTTGGTAAACTCCAGGCCTAACACCCTTTCATACATATTAGATCAGACAAGATGGGATTGAAGGAGGCACAGGCTTCAGCTATCAGCACAAGAAACCCCTCTGTATTAAGAGTCTAAGCAACAGACTCACACTGAAACCCTTCATGAGGCTTACCACAAGTTTCAAAGCAGAAAAGGCTTATGCCTTCATCCAGTGCCCCTAGAAGTGTTTGGCTAGGCATTGAGATGTTGCATTATTCTCACCAGTAAACAAAATACAAACTTCTTTATTTGGCATCATAGGACGGATGAGAGCGTCACTCTCATGCAGAGAGCAACCATTCAGCAGCTTCCAAAAGCTCACAGGCTCCAGGCTCATGCACTCAGTAAATCTCATTTCAGAGCAAAAGCACTTATGGCATCTTGAAGCTGCTGCCACCAACTGAGAGAACTAAAATAATTTATTGAAAAGAATGCAGCAACACCCCCTGCACACAGCAGCAAGACCTCACTTCCTTACCTAAGCACAATCTACTCCCCCCTGCTCTCTCTATTCCCTTAGTTTAGGGACTTACAGGGAGAAAGCTGCAGCCTCAAAATAGTGTTTTGTTTCCCACCATCAAGAGCAGCAAAATCTGAACACTAGAATGTATAAATCAGTGGTATTGTCATGGCTTTGAAACTGCCCTGAATTGCAGCAGCAGATAGTCTAGAAACACACACACAATTTTCAATTCTTCCTACAATCTAGCAAAGAAAGAAAATTTAATTTTCACAGCACACCTGAGAACAAGATCATAAGTAAGCAATCTGCTTAAATTAAAGCTACACACTCTATGCAATATTGTTTACTGATTCAAAGATTAACAAAGTTACACTAAATTTGAGCTCTGCAGATAGCAAAGGACATTAAAGGGAGCTCTTTTATTCCACTGGTATTCTCTAAGGTACTTTTGTGCCTATAAATCAGGTTTGGATTCACACAGAACATTTAGCAGACTTATGCATGATGCACTGAAACAGAAGTAAGATATAATTAAGCACTGACATGACAGCTAACAAATGTGTTTCTGAGCAGTTTCCGCATGCCTCATGTGGCATTATGAGACACCTAAGCCAAAAGCTCAGGGTACATTAACTACCAGAGAGGGGCCGTAATTCTCTCCAGCTATACAACCTGCCACATTTCCTTGCTATTTTGAAATACAATTTGCAAATTAAAAAAGAAATAGGGAAGTAGAAGAAAAAAAGAAAAAAAAAATCAAACCTGTGTAGTGCAAATGTGAATAAAAGCACAAAAATCATAGTAGCCTATAGAAAAGTTTCCCAAATAGCTATCCAGGAATAAACCATGTAATAAACAACAAGGATAGATAACGGGGTCTGAGATCCAGTGTTACTTTCCTTTCAGCCAAAATTCTGAGTGTAAATGTCAAACTGCAGGTAGCAGAGTGCTATAACATAACCTATGATGGAGTTATGACAAAAGCCTCAAAAATAATCAGCAGTACAGCACTCTGTAGTTTATTTGGAAGGAGTTCTTCCACTAAGTTTGCTCATGTGCTGAGGCAGATGAACACTTCTCAGCCTGAATCACAGTCGTGCTGAGAAAAATACGCAGTGATGCCATAGCTCTGGAATATTTCATTTCTTGGCAGTGTATGGCAGTAGCACGAGTCACTTAAATTCAACACCACCAGCTACTTAAATTCAACAGCAACTGTTAATGATTTAGCATCTACTGGCAGTTTGTCCCCCCCAGCCAGTAAGCAGGGCTGCAAAGGTCTACAGGCACCATCATGCTGATTAGCAGTGATTAACAGTGATTAGCCTGTTTGATCCAGGATTTATACACAGCACAGGCTGTGCTGGAAATCAATCTCCATATCTGGGATTTAGATCTGAGCTTTCTGGGGAGGATGTCCCTGCCTTGCTGGTTGCAAAAGCAGGCAGCATGCCAACAGAGAGAGCAGGCAGAAAAAATCTTCTCATTCCCAGGGCCAGAGCTTGCCGACTTCCCCTCAGTAAGGCATGCCAGCAAGGACACCCCAAAGTGCCCAAGCATGGATCTAAACGGGGCAGGGTAAGGCAGCAAAGCGAGTCCTATTTAGGGCCTTTTCAGAGCCTGCTCTCTGCAGCATGAGCTGTGTAAAGCCACTGGTCCTTACACTGCGAATCAGCTGTCACACTTAATATACCGAGGGCAGTGCACACACATCTCAGCTATAAGCAATTACACTGACCAGGCAGGTTAACCCCTTAATCTCTCTAGATACACTCTGGAATCAATGGAGACAGATCACCTGCTGCATTCCTTCTACAGAGATCAGCCCTGTAAACGCCATGCACAAAGTCTGCTGTCTCCAACATCCCTAGCTCCCAAATCTCATGCTTACCAATCTTTAAATAGTGGTTCAAGATACCTTGAGCTCTTCCACAGCAGGGCATGAGTGGAGAAAGAACTCTGACTTAGAAATTTAGTGAAGCCTAGGTGGCTGCTTAGGAGCAAGACTGACGTTTTCCTTTCTGAACTTTCAAAAGCAAAAAAATCATATATGATGGGGTGAAGAATATAAATGAATCAGAAATGGTTTTATTTTTGTTAAACTGATACCACTATCTCCATTGAGAACAGGCAATTCTTTTCATATAGCAATATTTTTATCTGAAGATATAATTTTCATGCTTTTTCAAGAATTATCTCAGAACACTCTAGTTTATTTTTCATTTGCAAGTTTATGTTTCATTACTTGGTAAAAAAAAAGGCGTTATAAGGGTGAGGGGTTTTACAATGTGTTTATATTGGTTTTAACCTTAATTTACATCATGTCATAGAATTTGGACAAATTGCTCTTAAATTACCAATTATCTGAGAAAACAGCCATTCTGTTGTTGCACAGTTCTGTTCCACAACAGCCCAAGAGGGAAGGAAGCTGGCTCCATTATCCCAGCATTTGAATTCTCCTGAGACAGAGAACAGTCTGAATTTGAAAAGCAAGTGTTCTTCGGTGTGTAAACCAAAAAGATGAATTTACCCCTCTAGCTTTTCTCTCCTGGGAAGCACTCCTTCCTCTTCTCCACAGTTTTAATTCAGTGATTGATTCCATTAGCAAAAAAACCCCAAAACCACAAAATAGAATATTTAAACCCAAAAACATACAAAAAACCTGCCCCTCAAAAAGTTCAATGCTCCCAACCACAAACACCAAACAGATTTAAAAAAAACCAAAACAAAACTACACAAATGGGCAAATCACATTATTACCAATGTCAAATTTTGTTGAAATTTGCAACAAGTTCAAAAGTTATCAGGCAGAACTGATTTGTGCATGCACACACATGAACTTAAACTTCATTTTCTGAATTAGACTTGCTATCAATAACAATAAGAAAAAAAAAAAAAGCCTGAAGATCAGGCACTAGAATTTATGTTTCCTACTCTTAGCCAAAAAACACTTATAACTATACTACAATATTTTTGCAATTTTTCTTCAGTTTATTACTTCTATCTGATTACACTGTTTAGGAGCTTTCCTCCTGATTTTCCCATGTGATTTTTGTTTCTGGTTTTACACAAGTTTTAGGAGATAGAATCAAGTAGGAGTGAGTACATTGAAGGAACTAGAAAGGGAGGACAAAAAGAAATATATCCTTTATTTAGCATACCCCTGTGGAAATTTTGAGCATAAGAAAAATTTTGATTAGATCATAGGCTCCAAAACCCAGACTGTGGAGTATCTGGCCACACCAAGCATGGCAGAAACTCAACAGGGCTTGGAGAGAGATGCAGAATTCAGAGTCTATATATATCCTTTTTCAGCTTAGCAAAGTTGCTGATAAAAAGCAGTAGAAAGCTATTACTCTCAAATATTAGTATAAAATATATATGTACACCAAGGGAGCTAATATGTGCCTTTATATAAAGGATTGAGATGTATGAGGAAGCAACCTGGCTATGTGGAAAAAA
>VWZN01003298.1:27728-52689 GCA_013396955.1 Regulus satrapa
GAATTAAAAAAATAAAATTTAAAAAAAAATTTAAAAAGAGACAACAGCATACCATTGGAAGTAAAAGATTTTTTAAAAAAAAATCTTATTTAATACCGTGGTAGTAATGTGCTATATCAGATCATGGTGTCTCTGTACAAATAGAGAAAAATTGTCCTTTTAAATTACCCCAGTATAAAATTAATAAACACTTAGAAGCATCAAAGAAAAAGAGACATGATAGACAATAAAAAGAGTGAAGAGAACTCTCTATCCCACTTCTTCTGTGCTTTTAAGAGTTTGGGAAATAAAATTACTAAAGTAATTCCTTGGAAATGTGTGACTGACTCCCATCAGTGAGTGAAGCTGTTTGCACGCACAGTCTGCAATGGACGCCCCCACGTGCCCGCTTGGGCATTCCAAGCTAAGAGCTGTGCACCTGCAGCTCAGAATGAAATACTGTTTTCTAATTCTAGCCATTTGGAATTGGGGTGGGAGGTGGTGGGAGGTGGTGGGAGGAATTAATTGAAAACCTGAACAAGCTGGTGACACCTACATAAATTAATCAGGAAGGCTGATGTTTAATTTACACACAATGAAGACTTGACACTCGTGAGATATTCCCAGTGCAATCAGCAGACAGTGTGCCCCTTCTTTCAAACTAAACTTACAGATCATCCTACCCACAGTTGTCTGGATATAGCAAGGTTGATGAACTTTTTCATAAGACTGGAGACATTTTTCATTCAAGGATTAAAAGAACCCATAAACTATCAAATGATCTTGAAAATTTTCAGAATTAATATTGTGATTGCAGAGGACTCAAGAATAAGCCCACCATTGGCAATATAAACTGCCAATATAAACCAGACCTGGGTTCAATGACAACTGATAACAGTAACTCAAACCATGGAAAAAGTCTTTAAGTGCTGCTTTATTTGCCCTATTTAAATTACTGAGTAATTTGTAATCCAGATACCGCGATGTCCAGGGAAATGTAACTGCCAGAAATGCAGTACAAATTATTAATCTATGTGTACTGGAGTCTGTCTGCAGAGAAAAAAAAAACTAATGAAGGCTTGCTGTATGTAAAAGGCTACTATTGAAATCAGTATTTCCTTCTGACTCAGCAACTTGAAAAATATCTGGTTGGTATCAAATCAGACAGGATAGCACATCCAACTGGTCTTACCTACTCTCTTGCTGATTGGCACATCTTGGATAACTTCCTGAAAATATGTCTTCCAAAAATGGGGAAACCACTTATTTTTTCAATATTATATGTACTCATTGAATGATTAAAATGCCCCTTGCATAATGACATTAGTGCCAGCTACCTGATCATTCTACCAACATGATGAGGAGTGTTAACAGAAAAACAGCTAAATAAATCAAGCTGACATGTTGCACTACTTCTGTACTGATTTCAAAGCGATGCTGTCACACATCACTGAGTAAAAAAAAAATCCAAACAAAGAACAATACACTCCTACATCAGTCAAATATTGTGACACAAACTGGAACAAGTCATAGAATTGAAAGCTAACATCAATCATGAGGACTTTCATTCTGGCCATTGCAAATGAAAAAAAAGAACCCACAAGATTTCTCTCAAAATCCAATTGTCATAATATGAATTTATATTTCCTGGATTTTTAAATTGTTTTTAATCTCAATCATTTTTATGGGGAGCTTATATATATTCCCAATTCTATATGTGTTGATTGATCACTTGCTTCCCTAAAATAATAATAATAAAATGTAACAGTAATAATATGGTATACCAAAATTAAACATAATCTATTTGCACATATATATCTACATAACATTTATATACATACATACATACATACATACATACATATATAAAAAGATGCATCTCCACAACTGAACTCCTGGTTCATACATTTTTTTTTCTTTAACTAAACTGTTCATGAAAATGCTCTTTCCTACTACAAGTCATTCTTATGACAGAACAGCCATTGTACAACAATAAATAAATAAGATGTAAAACTAGGAGGAATAAGAGGCAATGCTCATACTTTGCATGAAGGCTCAGGAGTTTGACAATATACAAGCAGATTGTTTCCTTGAGGATGTATCACACATCTCTGAAAATAAGACAAGTTTTATCTTAAAATTTGCCCAGGGACATAACAGTTAATTTATTGGATTATTATTATTGAATCCAAACCTTAAACCATCAACCAGTCTTATTATTTAGTAAATTGAAAATAAAGGAGAATAAATGTTTATGAGATGAAGAAATTGGGTTTTAACCCAAGAATGGGACAAATTCATCACAGATACTCACGATACCTAATAATTTTTCATGCAACTTGTAAATTGTGGGATGTAATTAGAAGCACATATGAAAAGGAAGCATGAAAATCCAGAGAGATGAGCATTTGTTCACATCATGGGGGCACAAGTACGCAACAGAGAAGGTAACAGAGGGCAACAGTGCTAGGAGGGCTTAAATGACAAAAACAATAAGCGTGAGAAATTCCAGAAATATGAACACATTTTTCATGTAAAAAAAGATGGAGAGATTATTAAACAGCAGGGTGAAAAGGGAGACTTACAGAAAGTGCTGGTGTTTACAGTAGGCTGAACATAACGGGGGAAATGACTCTGTCACTTAAAATGAGAACAGTAGGGATTAAGTTAGCAGTGAGTTTGATAGATGTATCAGTGGGGCTTTGATCAAACATGAATTGAGAGTCAGCAATAAGCAGACAGATTTTGGCATCCTTGCTGATTAAACAGTACTCACATACAAGACTAACTGACTGCATTCAGTGACACTAGATGTATAATATATATGTACATATGACCAGTGTTAAGAGACTTTGTTCTTAAGGACACTACAATCATGTGTGCAGCCAGAATTCCTGTATTGTTCCCAGATTAGGAGATAAATTAAGGTGTAATTTTGTGTGTTTATGTAGAGAAGACATTTCAGTTTTTTCCTTCAATTGGAGTCATCATAAGTTGGAGTTCTACGGTTTTCTCAGTGCTCAGTAATCATAGTGACTGTTGGCCCCTTTCCACTATAAATCCATATTAGTTTATCTTTTGGATTCTCGCTCGCAGCCTTACCCAGAGCGGCTGACAGTGAACTCCCTAAGGTACAGAAAGTCCCTCGTATGAGCATTCACTCCTGCTCTTGTGTGCAGTGTAATCGTGGCAGGTGATCGGCAGGCCTTAAAGGACAAGCTCTAATGTGTTAATGCTACAATATGTATGCAAGTGAGATCAGAAGCATAGAGCATGCAAAATCTCTGTTAAGTATCCATGCTGGCAGAAACAGGCCCAGAGTATTGGCACTTTGCTTGTGCAGCAAGTTCCCCTAACCTCTCCTCAATATTTTTGCATCCAAATTTCATCATTTTTTATCCCCACAACTTTTGAGACTTTTTTTTTCAATCATAAAAAAAATGTTCCCTCTCTGCCTGTCAGGAAAATGTATTTTCATCCTTCTTTGGGAAAAATACTATTTTTCTTTAAGAACATCAGCAGTGAAAAAAAAGACTGTCTTACAAATCATCTGAGACTTACAGGCTCATCTCATGGACTGACTGCACTGAAATCATTGAAGGTGACCACAGGATTAATATGGATGAATTAAAATTGGTAATAGCAATGCAAAAATAGATTGAGATATCGTAGGGCTGGGCAGGGAGATGGAAGGAAAGGACGAAGCTCCTAATTATTTTTCAGATTGAGGAAAAAAGGAGTGCTGGCCAAGATGTATAACAATTTTATTTTTAGACAGGAGAGAAAAATGATGTTTTTTGGGAGTTTAAACTGTTTTCATTAAATAAATTTATGATCATGGACAGTGTATAGACCTTTCACCTGGTTTAAGGAAGAGATGTGACTGTATTAGCAAGGGTTTGGAGGGGTCTGGGGTAGGGATGAGGTACCAGCCCTTACCCATCTCTTTTTTGGGATTTGTTGGACAGTTTTCTACAAACATGGCAGAAGCTGAAGACCTCTGAAAGGACCATAAAAGCAGCCAAGACCACATAGATATCCTTGGTGGCTTTACAGAAGAGACTATCACAATGTAAATAATGCCTCCATATGGCATCCAAGAATTCACACGGAAGCTGTGCCTTGAGACCCAAATTCTGACAGAACCAGAATCCTCTGGGGCCATTTGCTAGAGCAAGGAGTCTTCTGATGACGTAAGTTAATTGGACTACATCTTAGCAGACTTACTGCTGTTCAGCCAGAAAAGAGAACAAAAGCTCTTAAATACCAGCTCATGTGATATTAACTGAAAATTGCATCTGATGCCTCTCATTCAGAGCAGGATTAATAGATGATGAAGTGAAAAAACCAGATGACTGGATTTTTATCCAGTCTGGTTATTTTGCCTGGTTTTACATATTACTATTAGGAATCAACTGCGAAATTTTGTATTAATCACATTTTGCTAAAAAGGTATGACATGTCTTTGACTTCTAAAATAAAACCAAGCTACTTTAATCCAGGCACTTATTTTTTAAGTACCCCATAATCTGTGAATATAGCTATTCTTCAAACCTCTTATTTGCAGAGTACATTTTAATTCCGAAAACTCTTAAGATCAGCCACATTTCTGTCACTGTAATCACAGAGCAGGCTTGCAATGTAGCTGCTATTCCAGTGAGATGCCCCAGCCTGGATGAAGGTGCTGCTGAATTGCAGTGAGAATGAATCTCTGCCTTACAAGAGGACAAGAGGAAGATGAAAAATCTGGGAACATTTATTGTGATCCCATAGCAAGAGCAGCTGGATCAGAAACTGAGGCAGTGTCTCTGTGACAAGACAGTCCCTCAGCTGGACCTGATTGTACTTGAGAAATTCCACTTTTCTTTCTGCTGTTTTCACAGGGGCCAGGCAGGGTCCAGAGGAAAACCAACCCATTTGGGCATCTAGGAAAGGCACATCAGGGCACGAGCTGCAGCAAAAGATGAAGAATGTTTCTTTCTGTAAATGGAAATGTAAGCTCTGTGATGGAAAGGATTGGGCTGTTACCAACATGGATGTTGCTGGATTTGGTCTTGTTTTCCCAAAGAATAACTATCTTGCATTTAAGACATCTTTCCTGACCTCTCAGCCTTAGACCTTCCAACCATGTCATAGACAAGGTAATAATTATTTTTAAAAAAATTCCTCTGTTGTAACAGCATCATGTCTGTGTTTCTCACTTTTTTTTTTTTTTNAGGTCTCTTAGGAGGGAAAACATTACATTTAGTGCTGGACACCCCTGAGGGCAGACATACAATGTGTGTACCAGGATGGTCATCCCAGGTGCTCCCTCAGCTGGGGATTTCAGTGCATAATTTGAGCAAGTAATGTGTACTCTTACTTAAAATGCATTTTTTTCTTACTGGTTCCTGAAATGCCGCCAGTTTTCCAAGGTGTGGGTTTATTTTGATTATTTAAATTTTTTTCTTGATAGTGAGACACCAATCTATAGTTGTGTGACTTCTTGTTTAAGATTATTGACATTTTCCTTTGTTTGTCTAGCTTTAATTATGTAACCAAGCCACATTCAAGGCTTTACTCTTTCCAAATTTGCCTGTTGCCACATTTCCCCAATTTTGCATGCATTGTACAGAATTCTATTAAACACTCCATTGATTTCAAAATCCCTATGTTAGCATTTAAAAGTTTATGTGCTCTAGCTTGCTGGGACTCAACAGAATTATAAGACCATAAATTTATATTTTTATATTTTTACCTATTTTCATTTCAATCCAGAGTCTCTTACTATCAATCTAAATCCTTTGGATATTTATACCTAATCTTTAGAAATCACCTTTAAAAGCTGCTGAGAAAATTGAGTCTAGATTAAGGGTGAATTTAATTTTCTTTTCAAATACAGATGCTTACACACCAAGCTTGTAGGGATGGAAGTTGTCCCAGTAAAAGCAACGGAGGTGGTTGAGTTCACTACCAAAACTTATGCCCAAATACCTTCACTGCCCCAAAGTGCCAAAGTGGGAACAAGGACTATCGAATGAGAACTCAGTAGTTATAAACCACTGTGTCCATTACGTTAAAACTGAACTGAAGAACCCAGGTTCTTTTTGCACCTTTTCCACAAAGCAGCAGACTTCAGGTGTGTAAAGCATGGGACACCACAAGCTTTGTGTCCCATGACACACCCAGTCCTTCTGCACAATGTCTCAGGCAATGAACACGCAGACAGAATTGGTACCATGAGCAAATGGTGAGATGACAGAATTGGCACCAAGCTCCAATGGGCTCTTTAAGGCAGCACACTCCTCAGTCACAGCTTTAAATGGTGATGTTTGGCATTCTGCATGACCTACCAATTTCCCATTTATTTTCCCTTCTCACTACCTGAGACTAATACTTGGGGTTCTACAGGTAGTGCTTAGAAATTATGGGTTTAGAAGTTAGTTTTATTTCATTAAATGGAAATTTGAATTTTAAAATCATTTAACCTTAAACTTAAAAACTTAAGTGATAAAGCCTGCCCCCCTCATTTATCAGGTGAAAAAAAAAATAGTTCCAGTTACAAAGATTGAACTGAAAACTCAAAAAAAAAAAAAAAAAAAAAAAAAAAAAAAAACCAAAACAAAAAAAAAAAAACCAAAACCAAAAAAAACCCAAGAAAATCAGAAGTACATCACTCTCACAGGAAAAGAATGATTTTCTATTCAACTCTTGAAAACATCCCAGTACAAAAGCAAGTATGAAATTACCATGTTGCTTCACGTCTCATCAGTGACTGAAAAATTCAGTAAAAACCTTGTTCCTACATATTTCATTTTCAGGGCAAAAAAACCCCACAGCAAATCTTATTTCTTGTCTTACTGTGGACCAGTTTTAAGGATCAGATTGTGTTTGTAGTGTAGTAAATCATTATCAGACCATATCTGAAGATCTGGGTGACTTTTTTTTTTTTTTTGACAGGTTCCCTTCTTCTCTATCTATTTTTAATAGAAAAATATTGTATTTTAGTTAATAAAGCAGTATTCCAGAAAGACAGATAGCTCCTTCCATGGATTTCTCCAAAACAGGCCTTCAGGAGAAGCTGAGGATCCCTGCCCTTAAAACAGGCTCCCAGCATAGCCAAACCATGACATCCTGCAGCTGTAAGCTAATAGCCTTAAGAGTATCATTCCATAATTTTGGACACCAACTGAGGTCAACAGGGGGGGAGAGGTCACTGCTCTCCTCAGTCAGTGCCTCATTTTTGAAGCAACCAGTAAATCCTTCAGGACTTGTCATCATGCAAAAACCTACTAATATCCAAAACTTGGGTAACATAACTGCAAGAAGCTCACCAGCACCACAACAGCTCAGCCACCAGTCATTCACATTCACCCAAACAGAAACTACCCCAAATTTGGAGAGTACAACAGGCTTCCACCATACAGAAGCACAAAAATACACTCTTCCCATCTTGTCCCAGAGCTATTGCAGAGTACTTGAAGATCCCTGTTCCACAAAGCAGATAAACATATCTCTAAATTAAAGCACCAAAATCATTCCTTGCAGTGAGTCAGGTGGTTCCGAGACTTCTGAGCTTTTCTGCCTCAGGCACCACTGCTAGAAGATTTTGGTGGGTATCATACCCAGTTTGTTGAAATGGCAATGTGTCCCTTAATTTCATTAAGTTCTGTCTCTTCTGCCTCTGATGCTGAAGTTATGGGATGGACAGGTTCCTCTTCAAAATTTCATAAGCTGAGAATAGGCTCAGAAGAAGACTGTAAAGCTTAAATAATAAAAACCTCACGTTAATGGATACCCAAGTTCCAAGAGCCATAAGACAGATTTATTAGGGACAGTTTCATTGTCTAATTACTATACCAAATAATTGTGTGTCTTAAATAGTCTGGAAAAATTGAACTTTTTTTTTCAGCTTTCCCCCCCACCTGGTATCTCCAGCACTGCCAAAACCTATGGTGTGCATTCAAAAGCTTATTTATTTATGCATATGGCTTGCATATCTCAAGGCAAGATGCATAAATTTTTAGCAGCTGACATGCTCTTCAGGGAAAAAAGTTCCCCTTCTGAATTATTCTATTCACTTGCAGCTATCCACTTCTACCCCTTGTTTATCTGCTCATTACTGTGACTGAAAATGAGTTTGTCAGAAGAAATATAATTTAAAGAATGAGAACATGAACATAGAGGGCATCCTGATAACTCAGCAAATATGCAAGGTTGTTGTTTGGGGTTTTTTTTTAACCCAGAGATAAACCTTTTTCTCTTAGCATTCTTTTTAAAAGGAGCATTCTTAGAAGCTTTTGTGGAAAAAAAAAATCAGAATAAATTTTACACAAATGCTCTGTAAGCTGCTTTGCTGTGCTGCACACAGGTTTTGCCTTATTTGTAAAGAAAAAGAAAATCATCAGGATGATCACTGAAAAAAGGCTGAGTATTTTAAAATTTTAACATGAAGCAGGAGTCAAATAATTAAGTACTTGGGAAAATGTCTGAGTCCCACCACAAATTCTAACAAATCAAAACATTTGCAAATCTCCACTGATCTTACTGCACATGTGTGTGGGAAAAGGGGAATGACACAGAAGATCATGCTCTGCCTTAAATTATGCTGAATTGCACCAAGAAACAGATGGACATGTGCTTAATCTGCTCATGGCACCCAAATCCAAGCAGTCAGAACCACCATCTCCTTCCTCAGCTGAAATTTGCAAGTGAGCTTCAGACAGAACCAAAAAAAAAAAAAAAAATCACCTTTCCTCAATTTTCTGACCAACATATTAGGAAAGAAGACACTTTTTCTTGCTCCTGGATTGCATTATGTTTCTGCAGCTCCATCTAGACCAATCTGTCCCTTTGGTAAAACCAGGAGATTCCCATGTAAACCAGGAGATTCTCATGTAAGGTCCAGTGGAAAAACATGGGTTGTTCCCAGTCCATCTATTTTACAGCAACCCCGGGGTGCCTGCATTCATTCCAATGACTCATTCATTTGCAAAAATTTCACTACCCTTACATTTAGTGGGTTACACATGTCAGCAGCATATCTGCTGACACTATCCTGGGGCTATCAGCCAAGACAATTATAGTCTAAGTGCTTTAATTCCCTTTCCTATGGCCACTTGTGTCACAAGAGAGAAGGTATGGGTGGGTAACATGAAAAAAAAATGTGTTTTGCAACATTTAAAAGTTTGCAGTGACCTATAGGTCTGAAGCTGTTAGAGACCAGACCTATTCTTAGGACAGATAACCACAAATCTGTCAACTAGAGAGGTCCTTATCCCTAACACAAGTGGTCTAAGACATGGTACTGGCTGAGATAGGCTCACTTCCACACCTGATTGGTAATTTATGCTTTCCTAAATTTACAAATCCAAAGGAAAATACCTTCAAAAAAGGGCTGGTGGCTTTGACTGTGTCAGTCTGAATTGGATTTAAGTGCATGAAGTCTGTCTGGGGTTATTTTGGCCTTAGTGTTTGTTTATCTTTCTACATTTCTGCTGCCAATTTCACACCTGACCAGACAAACTCACAGAATATTTTTGTTGCAAGGTAAGGCAAGTCAATAAACAGACAAGTTAAGAGGAAAACACACTCTAAATGATACTTTCTTTTTCTCTGGCTTCATTATCCCAATGCTCCCCTCAGCTTCCAGACTGTGATGTTGCTCATCTCACAAATAGGCTGTAAAATCCTTGAGGCTAGGACCTTCTTTTCCCTAACTTTCTAAAACCATTAGCCAGACCAGCAGCACTACATAAATCCAACAAAATAATGATAATTACAGATTATACTAATGACTAAAAATTCATATCCTCTGCAGACACGAGACCAGGAGACATTCACAATTCCCATTTTGTCTCAGAAGGGACAAGAAGAAGATGCAGCAATACAGAAAAGCCAAGCAGAGAGTCAAGAATGGGGAAAGAGCAACAATAACAACAAAAGGAAAACAAAGACAAGTTCAAGGAATCCCTGGAGAGCTCCAGCTTTTGAAGTCCCCTGCATGCACTCACAGCAAGAAGCCCGTGACAGCTGCTGCCGTGTGTTTGATACCCTCCTGGCTCCAGTTCTGTCATTCACCAGCTCTGCTGTCATCAGCCAGCACAGAAATAGAGCCTGTGTTACCCCAGGTCCCATCTTCACTCCTCACAAAGTCAAAACCTATTCATAGATCAGAGCTGTTTCAAATACAAAATGAAAAAGCAGGCATACTGTCAAAGTAAGATTCTGGGTTTTTCCCCATTGCTTTGCTGATGTAGTAGGAATTGGACTTCAGATGAAAAATATTTTTAGTGAAGAAAATGAAGAAAAAACATTCAACTTAAAGTGCAGATTTGCAACTTGGAGATATCGAGTGAATTATTTTATTTTTACTAAGTTGCTCAAGTTTTAAAAAGGAAAAAAAATAGAAATGAAAAATTGCATGAAAATATTTTGTAAATGTTTTTATGTCTTGTCAGTATTATTGGACTGTTAACAGATAAATGACTATATTTTCACTGTAATTATTCTTCTCATCATCTCACATCTCACTGGTTGGCTTCTATTTTATACAGGAATATGGGAATGTGGTATGAGTTTTTGGACTCTTTATTGTTATTGCCTGTCCAGATGGCCTCCTCTTCCTTCATCTTTCATTCAATCTTTAAAGCTCAAATAGTGATAAAGAAAAAAAAAGAAGTTAGGTTTGCATACCTTGAAGAAAGCCCAAATGTGTTGACTCCTTTTCACTGTCAATGCATTTCTGAACCACCAACCACTAACACCAGCATTCTCCTGGAAATGTTTTATTGGTACCTAAATGCTCATCATAGTTGAAATTTTCTTTTTATTATTTTCATATTAAATCTATTTCACATTTAGCAGTCACACATGTCCAGAAATTCTCAATTTAAGGGAACAATTGCCTTTCCAGTACATTTAGAATATCAAAATTAGAGATTTGGGAGTTACAAAAAAATCCAAACACTAATTCCTGCTACAAGTTATGAAAAATATTCTCTCTATTGCCAATACATTTTCATTGCATTAAAATGGTAGCAAAGCTCTAGCATTTTAAGACTTTGGTTTGTAGGATGGTAAGAAATATGCCTACCTATATAAGCAAACCCAGTAGTATAAATCAAGTAAGTGCAACATTAACCAAACTGGAAATTTACACCGAGAACTGAACTCATAGGAAAGGACAATTTCCAGGCAAAACAAATAATTCTTTTGAATATTTTTCTGTGTAAAACCAAAGAATCATGAGATTAATAAAAAAAAAACAACAAAGTATCTACCAGGGTTATGTCCCCATAAAAATGTGTCTCATAGAGTCTAATTTCTTTTGTTATTATAAAAGCAGTTCTTATTAAACAATTGCAATCTGATTTTGTGCTTTTAAGAGTAGTACTTATGTACATTGTGCTGCAGAACGCTTGTTAGCTTTTCTGAATTGTGCATGCATAATGCATAATTGCTGGAAGTGAAACAGAACTGCTAAACCAAACAGGTGGGAAAGAAATGGAAAGGAAGGAGGGAGGGAGAAAAAGACTAAAATGTCCTTAAAGCTATATCAAAAGCCTGTACACACACACACACACACACACACACACACACACACACACAAACATATATATAAACATTTAATGCTCTTTGCTGTAAGAAAGTTTTGGGTTGCTAAAGGCAGATTTAGGAAAAAACATAACTTATATGTAAAATATCCACCATCTTCTCTTAGCAGAAAACGAATTCTGATATCCTACATTATACTGCTATTTTTTCATTAGGTATTCACAAAGATATTCCAGAAACATTGCTGGAGTGAAGATCTTTTGATTTGTTGGATTTCTGCTTCTTTTCTTCCCTAGCTCTTTATTCATCTTCATTTTCTGCCCATGATTCTAATTTCTAATGCCCAATAAGGGAAGAAACTCCTGCAAATGAAATGTTCATGAGAGACAGGATAATACCCTTCCCATCCAAAACTGTACTTACTTCCTCCCCCCAACCCCCCCAATTTTGTTCTATCCAGACTCAAAAACTCTTGAACGTGGTTCTTCTCCAGCATTCCTTCCAGTAATCAGTCTGTGCTCCCCTAGAGCTATCAATCTACCAGTCTTTTCCTTTTCTGTACTGGTCTTTTCACCCTTTTCTGAACTGGAAAGGAAACACTGGTGGATCAGGTAACCTTGAGAAAGACAGATTCTGCCCCATAAAGAGAGGAACAGACCCATAGGCAGTCATTAAGGCACATTGAAAAAATATATTTCACACTGTGACATTGAGACTAGGGAGCTCCCTGGGGTCAGATGAACATGAGACCCTGCTTATTCTGGAATGGATTTCCATTTTTCCATTAAAATAGTTTTTGGTTTTTTTTTTTTTTTTAAGTCTATGACATAATTTTAAATAGAAGGGGGAAAAATTAGTCTTCCCCTTCTAAGATGACTGATTTTTGTAGTTTGAGAACTTCATTTACCATTGTCTCCCTTTATGGACTCCATGGGAGAATGAGAAATTTTTCCTCGTAGCCTCTGACTGGTAAAGTTTCGTCACTAAACAACCTCTTATATTTATTTAGAGTTTCAAACTTTCAAACTTTTACAGCTCATTAGATTTCTAGATATCAGGTATTATGAAATGCCTCTACTTTTTTTTTTTTCTTTTCTTTTTGGGATGCTGAAGAGCAAGGATAAATCAGAAGAAAAGTGCTATACTAGAAAGGTATAAAGTGACTCCCAGAAATTTCTTCTAAGACTGGAATAAAAATGTTTGTGAGCAGGATTCAGAGAGCTCAATCTCCTTAGCTAATCAGAAAAGAAGAGTGAAAGACAACTTGATTGAACTGTGTGTGTTCAAAGAGAGGAGGTATGGTGCATAAAGAGCCCTTTAATCTTTTGGTGAAAGGCATAACCAGAGTCTGGAAACTGAATCACGTATGTAAGACTAAGAAATTTGCTGCATGCATGCTTGAAAAAAATTGATGGAGAAACTCTTGAGGAAAGTGTAGTGCCTTTATTACCTCTTCAAAGCCAGGATTTGATACCTTTCCTCAACCAAATCTTACTTTATGCTCTGAAATTGTCATTACAAAGGTGAAATTTAATATCCTGTTGCAGAAGAGCCCAGACATATTCATCTCAGTCCCTTCTAGCCTAGATAAACTGAGGACTAGATTAGAGGAGTAAACTAAGCAATTGAAAATATTATTTCATCCTCCGTTATCAATCCTGTAGATCAGAATAGCTGACAGTGTAAAGATCACTTCCATGGCTCAAGGCCTCAGCATTGCAAGAAAATAGCTGAAAACACAACAATTCTACAAGTTTTTTATCACTTTCTTTTTCTTGAACCCCCAGAATATAATCAACTAAGGTGTCATTTATCAATTATTTTAAAATTATTGATGGTTATAATGTTTTATAACTATAGTACCCTCTCTTATGGTCTTAGAAATAAAGAAATAAAGCTACCTTGAAAATTAGATGGTAAAATTTTTAAACTATAAATATAAGGTACTACTGATTTCCAGTAAGAAAAAAATCACTAAGAAGCAAGTACTTATTTGTGTATATCATCTGACTACCTCTGGGATGGAGGGGAGCAACTGTTTGAAAACACACACTGAAAAAAATTATAAGAATTCAGTTCATGAAAAGATGACAATAACTTATGCAGCTGAAAATGGGGTGGGAATATAGCTAGAGAGAATGGAGACACAAATTGGAGAAATCTGTTATTAAGAAATAAGTTGAGAATTTCCAAGCTTCTTTTTTTTTTCCCACAGAATACAGAGATGAAGAAGGATCTAAATTATTTAGACTGCCTCCAGGCTATGTTTGGGGACCACTACTTTAAAAAGCTTGGATTGTGCTCTGGGATTTTATTGAAAGGACAAAATAAAACCCAGCTCTCTAGATGGTAGCTTATTAGCTGCAGTCCAGGATCTAGGTCTGATGATTTATTAGGGAACACTATGAAAATGCTGGAGACTTGCCATGGGTTTACAATGCAATGTGGAGTTGAGGAAGCTACCAGCTGCACCCACATGCCTCCCTCTGGGCTATATCTATCAAAAAAAAAAAAAAAAAAAAAAAAAAAAAAAAAAAAAAAAAAAAAAAATGTGGGAGAAAAAAAATGGNCTAATATAAAACTTTGTGGCAAAAAATGCTTGGGCTGCAGGGAGAGTGACATGGAGGAGGGCAGCATTCCGAGGGCCAAATTAATTTCCCTAGGGAGCCCCTGCTTGTAAAATCCCATAAACAAAATGTCACTTTTCATTGCTAAACCTCTTTGATTGCTAACAGCAAACACATGCCTTATTTTGGCATAGAGCTCTGCACCATCAAATTAAATAATGTTGAGTTGCTGTTTTGTTTTTGGTTTGCTTTTTTTTCCCCTAACAATCTGTCTCACACATTCCTTGGCTGCCTTTAAAAGTCACTTGTAAAGTTTCGCACTTGCATGCTGTGAACAGAGGAGCTGGAAAGCTCAGAGTCTCCAAGGATCAATAAGCTTTGAGTCGTTGTGGTTCAAAGGGAGTGAAACAAGTCCAGAAAGTGACAACTGCCATCTCATGGTGACTGCAGGGAATGAAAGGGAAGGTCTCCAGATGATCCTGGATGGCTGAGTGGGAGCATCACCTGAAGGCCTGATAAATGCTTGAACTTGACGATACTGGGGATGCTGTAAAAGAAATTACAGGTGAAATGCCATGAGGTCACTAATGTTGTAACAACAAAACAGCTCTAATATCAGAGTGCTCCTCAGTGTCAGCACCCAGCTATCTCTAAAGGTGAATAATAATGCCAGCTGAAAAACTGTATTTGGATTGGGTTGACAAAGCCCAAACTTGTACTGAAAACCAAATCTATAAAGGAAAAAGCACAAAATAGGCACCCTGCCAGGGTAAGCTCCTACAGCTGATAAATGATTGGCTAAAATAATTCTTAAAATAAAGGTGTTAATATGGAAGGCGCTGTTAGGAGTCAGTTTCCAGAAAGAGAACAGGATTTGAAGATTTCCTCAAACTAAAAGAGAACTGTAAAAAAATCCTAATACTTTCATAAGACTATTCACAACAAGATGTTTACATTTCAGACAACTTTAGTCTCCATATCCTTCTGTGGATGTTATGAGAAGTATTCCTGATACCTCCAGGCACGAATACGCACCGGGAAAAGGTGAAATGTCCTGTAGTTCACTAGGCTCCATGTGGAAAGGGAACTAACCTGGAAGCAGAGTGGTTTCATTCGGAGCAGAACTCTGATTTTAATGTGTATTAGGAATAAATTCTAAACTGATCAGAACTAAGATATAGCTATAGATCAACACAGGAATCCAAGCACGTCTCTGTCAGCCCAAACTGTGTCTGTTTCCCCATTTGCCTTGAAGAGACCTGTGAACAGGTCAGCCTGTTCTCTGTAGCCTCTATCCAAGCAGTCAGTGCCACTGAACTCAGCTCAACCTCGGCAGCATCCCCTCTAGCACACTGATTGCACAGGGATCCAACTGCCAGTGGTGTTTGCCACACAAATCCATTCCTATTGTAAACCTCATTGCCTGATACAGATCTGCAGCATTCAAAAAGATCCATGTTCACTTCATGTATTTTTGGTAAGCTTTCTTGTACCTTCTGAATTTAAAAGGAAAAAAGAAAAGTGATAATAGAAGTTGAACAGAAGTAGATGTTGGTATTATTATGTGAACACAAATTACATTGAATGTTCATTCCAATATCTAGCACTGATTATTCCCTCCACCTTTATCTAGAAATAATTAGTGAGCATCCTCCTGAGAATAGCAATCCTAATGCTTCTCTTCGCTACATTAAAATTACTCAGGCTTTACACCAGTGTAACTACACAAAGGATTACCATCATTGCCTACAGTTTTAAAACTCCTCTAGCCTGCAGAGTGAGCACAGTTTTTCAATGCAAGATATCCGGAACTGATTTCCTTGGGAATTACAGAGCATAAAAACTGAAGATAGATACACACTTAGCAGTAAACCCAAGAATACATGTTTGTACTGATAACAGAGAAGTAATAAAAAGAAGCAAATACTTAGCTTAAACTTTGAGCATATGGAACAAGCATGCATGTGGAGAAGAAACTCAATTATTTAGTGAAATGGCATTTTCAAAGTAGCCTGCTTTTCCTTTTCATGCCCTGATGTTTTTCCCCTGCCACTTGTTTCTTTGGTTCATTTTCAGCCCCCACCTGCTCCTGGAGCACCAGACATAGACCTAGTCATAAAAGGCTTTAGGATCAGCCTAGCAAGCCAGGAAACTTTGGTCCTTTCCCTGCTGCAGCTGACTGCCTCTGCAGGCAATCGGTCTTTTCTAGTGCCAAACACAAGGAGCTGATTTTGCCAGACTTATTCAGCTTTATCTTAGAAAAGTGCACTTACCAAGAAAATACACTCAAATATGTGAAAAACCAGCAAAACAACCTGATCTTAAAGGGAGACCTATGAAAATCCTGCCACTTCTAATCCTTGAGGCACTTATCTTTATAGGTTTTAAATGTCTCTGATGATTTCTGTGCCTATTTTTAGCATTGTAGAGAACTGACAGAGCATTCAAGATGAGGAACCATGGAGTTAAACCTATATCTAAGACATAAGCTGCTATTTTCCCTTTTATTCAGCTAACTGGTCTTTGGGAACCAACCCAATTCTGAGGTAACCAGTTCAGTTAGGTGTGGAAGAGAGAGAGGAGACAGTGGAACTTGACTTCCAATCCAACCAAGAAAGAGATNGCTACAGCTGCTGTATGCAGCTAGGCAGCCCTACACTCTGACTTGTCAAACCCTTGCATGGGGTTGAACCTCTCTCCCTTAATGCATGCTCTAACTACTAGCCTAAAACATATTTCAGTTGACAGTTCTCTAGCCATAGCAAAGCCATCTTAATTTGCTTGAAAATATGAACATTCTAATGAATAGGAGAAGGGGTTTAATTTTGTTTACATTAAACTGAAGATAAAATAATATCTCACTCCTTTGAATTCCACTTGACTGTTCTGGAAAGATTAGAACCGGCAATTTACTAGTCTCAACAGTGATCTCTGAAATCCAGACAAACTATTTCTGGATTTCCATTCAAGCATTGTGACAACCTTGCCTCAATTATGCTTATTCACATTTGCATTTGAACATACGGAATTAATACTACATCCTTTCACAACACATATTAGAAATCCACTAATTTCTACTTTCTCTAGCAAGTCACACATCTATCTGTCTCAGAGCAGCCTTCTCCAGGTCATGCTAAGACCTGTCCTCTCTTCATTTTACAGCAGGAGGTGTTTTCCAGACACTCATCAAATCAATTTGCTGTTTCTGGCTCCAAACCTCCCAAATTATCAACCATTCTTAGGTAACTTTACTGCTGAACTCCATCTTATATTTCATTGCAGCAATGATATCAATTTAGCAAATGTAAAATAGGGTTTCCGACAGTTAGAGTGCCACAATCTTAGCAAAGGAAATGTAACATCTGGTCAGGTCATGAGAACATGGCTGGTCTCATCCCTTCGTAAATTTCCCCTCCTGTCCAAAGCACAATCTCATATCAATTTCAAAGGATATGGTAGCAGGAGAGGTCAAATAACTTCTCTGAATCAGAAAGTAAGAAACAAAGGCACAGAAAAAGGTGCATGGAATGGGCTCTTTTTGGCTGATCTTCTACAGCTGGATAAATACCGGGGAACAAAACACAACCATCCTGTTGGTGGAGAGGGAGATGGCAAACATAGCCACCCTGCCATCTCTGGGATATACTTTACACCAAGACATTTTTTGAAGTATGAGGGAACAAGTTACAGTTTGTTCAACACTGTCACTAAATGATTGTCAGTAAATCTAGGTCTAATTCATGAAAATAGAGCCAGATGGGAGCTTTTGGAAGACATGTGTTGCATTATCAGTGCTATTTGTAGAACTGGATAATTTAGGCAGATTTCTGAATCCAGACTTTGTGATTTCCTTCCTTCACTCATTATTCATACAAAATTTCTCAACATTTCAAAATGAACAGAAGAAAATATTTTGCCTCAATTCTTTTTTCAAATAATAGAGTCAAAGAAGCCCCCTAAAGTAGTAGAAACAGGATATTTTAGAGACACTGAAACAAACATTTTCTTTTTGTTGCAAACTGAACTTTTAAAAATCTTTAGTCATGACAGGAAAATACTTGAGAACTGGAGATTTTGAGATGGATAGGCATTTCCTCTCCTAGTTCCAGTGAGTCCACTGTTCAGAATTCAAAAGCTGCTTTATAATTTTCCATTGCATTCCTCCCACACCTAAACTCAAATACATAGAACCAGCTTCAAATCTTTCCTAAACATGCATTTTGTAGTACATTTCTAATGTAAAAAGTACCTGGAAAGACAGAGTATTTTCTTTAGTTTCCAAGCCAAATGAAGAACACCACAAATTCCTTTTGCTGGCTCTTCCAGTTATTATCATACACCCAGCTTAAATCCCAGCACACTTTGCAGCCACACAAACTCTAGAAACAGGCAGTCTAGACCTTTTCTTCTTTTCAGTCCCATCATATTTTTTATGCTGTTTCCCCTTTCACCCTCTGCCAGGGAAGGGAAAGCACAAAATATCCCCAAGAATGTAAACAAAGTGAAAATGCAGGACCTCATCCCAGCAGACACTAGAACATGAGATTTCCTGCTGAACCAGCAGAAGATTTCAGTCCTAAAAGCTCCAGTTAAACCCAAGAGAGAAATTTTTAACTGCCTTTTGCCCCTTCAACTTTCATATCTCAGCAAACTTCACCTGCACTTGGAGAGCTAAATCAGAGCAATTAGCTTTTAGCCCTATCTTTTATAGCTAATTGCCCTTAAGGCAACTGCAAGGATTCCCAGGTGTCAGCTTTCTGTGGTGTTTATGCAAGTCCCAGAAGAGAGCAAGAAAAGACACTAAAATAGAAAAGTTCTTCAGCAGATGTACAGAGAAAAAGAGAGCTTAAAAAGGCAACAAGGCATGATCATTAATTTTCTATGTATATCACGTTTACTCACTGAATTCTACGATATGATAGCATTACAAGCAGAAAAAGCTTCTTAAATGTAATGATTAAAAAAAACTTCTCCAATTTCTTCAACTCTACAATGACCCTTAATTGGCACTTGAAATCCTTTAGCCACCAATGTAATTATATTTCTAATGCCCTTGAGAGTTTTTTCTTTTATTTATTTATTTTAACTGGCTTTTTTTTTTTCTCTCTTGACATTAATCTAAGAACACTATGTGGAGGGTTTTTGTCTGAAACAGAAATCACCACACTTACTAGGAAACAATTTTCTGCTGCCTGGAAGGTGAAATTTTCCCTTCAAATCGTGGTAGATGAACTCACCTCCATATGGCAGGAGTACCTATACACATAGATGTGCCTTTCTACTGACATTTCCATCTGTTGGTTTGGTTGTTGGGTCCTTCCAGTGGTGTCTCAGTGGAGGATGCTGCTGGGGACTCCATGAAGTCCCAAAGGAGGAATAGTTGAACTTGCTAAACCCATTCTGCTGCTGCTGCCACTCAATAATTTCCTCTGTATGCAAGAACATATTCCTGTCAAGTCCTCAACAAGAACAAAAATTATGTTTCCCTGTCGAAGGAACTTCAGCATTCTGCAGGGCTACAGATTCTGACTGAAAGATAATTTGTTTTTAGAAGCTAAGCTTATTGGGAAGTCCAGCAAAAGATGTATTGGAAACCCCCGTCATTACATAAACAGTCAAAGGTGTTAGACTTGTAAGCAGCCCAAAATCTGGGGCTTACTACCATCATCCCAACAACTGCCTTGAAGTTTTCCTCACAGCTCTTAACCTCTCTGTTTACAAGGACACACCTCCCTCATTCTGCTATCCGTTTCAAAATCAGATTTTTCATCTTAATAAATCTGGATGGTATCTGACCTTCAGTAAGATGTCTTTCTAGAGGCAATCATGTTTGTCAATAGCTTCCATGGCTATATGCAGAGCAAAGAGAATTTGTAAAACTTTATATATGATGTGAAGACTTCTACTTCCATGAAGGAAAACATAAGGAACAGAAATGTACCAAATGCTAAGAAAAAAATGTAACAAAAAATGCTTGAGCATTTGTGCCACTGTAGGTCTTTTTGTGTGCTCAGTAACTTGGTTCAGATTAATTAGCAATATTTGAGTGGTCCTGCTAAGCAGGTGGCAAACTAGAATGCATTGTTTTGCTTTGGTGCCCATATTTCACAGTGCACTGTTAATGTCTTTTTATTTGTATTATTTTTTTCTCCCATGTTTTGTTTTATAAGTGTTCAGAGTACTGCACAACATTATGGTACACTATCATTTTTCAAGCCATTAAATGTTAACTTCATTTTCTTGTGTGAATTATGCTTTGCTCTTTTAGTTTTGTAATGAAAAGTAAGTACAGGTTATGCAAGCAATAACCCCTGTGTAAGCAGCAGCTATCTTTTTAAACGGTTTATTATGCCACAGTCTGGTACTCCATTAAATATAGATTACAGACTGTTGAATAAATGAATATCAACTAAGCAGCCCCATCCTTCTGTACATATCAACGCAAATAATGAATCATGGCACCTCATGAAAATGTATAACCCAGAAGAGTGGGTCAAGAAGTAATTACACATTTGTCTTATCTCATGCTTCTTGCTCTCAAACCAGGAAAATACATTTGTGATGGTTAGGGGACACTAAGAAAGCTCTTGCAGCCTGTTTTTTCTGGAAGGTGAAAAAGTATTCTTTCCAATAGTTTTATGTAGATATGCTTAGATTTCCAAGTATGTTTCTTATACTATCCTTTGAAAAAGATGCTTTCACAGTTACGAACCTACATTGAAAAATGTGGGTTCGTATTCCATCTCATCTCTTCCTCAGACCTCCTGTGTTCCAAATAAGGGTAACTGAAAGGTTCATTTTGGGAAATGTAGGTAAATATAAAAATAAATGGGCCAGTATATGAATTTGAGGTTATATTACATATTGTGTACAAAATCTAATTATTTACATACTTATAAACATAGAAAATGGATGTCAAATCAGGACAGAAAACATGATTATGACACTCTTTAGAAACAGGAGTTATTAAAACTTATATTGATTAGCGATAACTGAAAGTAAAATTTGGGGTCTGAAATTCAAATATGTTGCTTGAAGTAGACTAACCTGTTGCATATGGAACAGATTAAGAGTAGAATGAACTAATCATTAGGTTATTAAAATAATACCACTAATGTGAGTTGTATAACAAAGTTATCTTTAGCAGGTCAGGAGGAATTATCTGCTGACCCCAGCTTGAATAAATGGACTCTGAGAAGAGACTATATCGGTGGAGGGAAAAAATAAGCCAAAAAAAACACCAAACTTGCTTAAATATTTTGTTTTCACATTTTCTGAGGCAAGTTTTTGGCTGCTGAAAACCATCACAGTTCTTTTGATTTTAGTGTGGACAGACATTCTTACTCACCCTGCTTGTGAAAATATATTTAGAATCATAGAATCTCCTCAGCTGGCAGGGTCCCACAAGGATCATTGAACCCAGCTCCTGTTCCTGCACAGGACACCCCAAGAGCTACCCCATGTGCCAGACAGTGTTGTCCAAACCCTTCTTGAACTTCATCAGGCTTAGTGCTGTGAACAGTTCCCTGGGGAGCCTGTTCCAATGCCCAATCTTCCTCTGGGTGAAAAACCTTTTCCTAATATCTAGCCCAAACTTCCTCTTAACACAGTTTCAGGCTGTTCTCTTGTGTCCTATAGATGATCACCAGACAGGAGATATCAGTGCCTGCCTCTCCATTTCTCCTCATGAAGAAGATATTAATAATTAGATCCACTTGATAAATAAGTTTCATATTAAAAATCTAGTATTAGCCATATTTTTCCAGGAATTTCTAATCTTTCTACCAGAACCCTGGGGGGGAAATAAGTTCAGCTTTCTAGTATGGGAAGTGAAAGTTACTTAATGCTTTTTGGCTTGCAAGTACTTTGTTAATATTTTGTTAAAGGAAAAGACATGGAATTGTGGTTTTGTTTAAAAAGACACTATTCATGCAAATAAGCCATATAATTGCTGCATATGGGCTTCCTACCTACCCTCCTCCTCCCAGCCTGCTAAGGCAGCAAATGCCAGAAGCCATGGAAGCCATTAAAAGGCAACATCTGTGCAGTACAGGTCACAGGGTGACCTAGTTAATTTAGCTCTGAGCACTTTTCAGGTGCCAATATCCTCTAGAGTACCACAATGAAGATAGGGAGAAAGGGATGAAAATGCTTATTGTTAAATGAAATTTATATTTTTATGTTTTTATGAAGCACTTGCACCCTGTCTTTTATGATAGCTGATGCTATATTATTTCTTTGCAGCTGCTTGGGTCAGTATTTTAAAATAGAATGGAGCACAAGGTTCTGATCAAGATGGGATCTTCCTCCGTCGAGACTTGTGGCCAGTGAGATGGTATATTATTAACTTTGTTGTATATCCAGATATGGTAAAAGTAAGACATAAACCTGAGATTTAAAACAAAAGCAAATATCCTATCTAATGCATTACTCTTCTGTTTTATTAGCTGAAAGGCAGGGCTGTTTCTGGGAGCATTTAAAATTCCAGAGCGCAATAATTATAAAATTCAGTGAACAGCAAATCTTCTAAGGGTAAAGAAGAAATGTGAAAAGTAATGGCTAAATCAATAACATCTCAGTCCTGGAGCATGGTTAGTGTGTCTTACGTAAAATATCAATAATTATTTATGGCATGCAAAGATGTCTTCTGCATTCAAAAGATATGCAGACCCACATAATGAATGATGTACTAAGGTTTATAGAGGCAGTTCAGCTCCCTGTTTAAACTAGGCTATTGAAAATGTCTCCAACAAGCACCAAAGTCCTGCTACAGCCTACTTTCCAGGTCTGCCTATGCTTGGAATACTTGTACCTAACCCAGCTGCCAGGTTTAGACCCAGCATTCCCCTTTACCTCCTCAATCCTGTTCTATCCTCTCAAGAACATACACAGGTCTTATATTAAGACCTAAATCTTTAGACTGAGTTGAATTAAGAAGAATGTCAGTGGTTTCCCAATGATTAAGTCTGCAATCAATGTCCAAGCACAGATTTCAATAGGCCAAAATAGTCAGTTTGGCATCTGTTTGGGATTACAGCTATCTCTGTTTCCCTAGGCTCCTTGCCACAGTGTTGGTCACCTGTCTGAGACTGATTAGGATTTGAGCAGGCTCCAAAGGAGCCCCTCAGTAAAAAGAATAAGTGGTGATGGTCACTAGAGTCTAATCAATCTGTCCCCATTGCTTTTGGAAATCAGTGCTAGGGAAGTGCCTGAATAAAATTGTAAATCTGAGCCAGAGCTGCTTTGGGTTCGTCCAGATATTACTGAATGTCCCTCTGAGGACAAACCACTTCAGTACTTACAAATTAGGCTGATCATAACACATGCAACATAATGAGCATTTCCCATTTAATTTTCAGTTCCATATTCCAGAATGTATCTCAGATGTTTCGTACTCACATGGCTACAGTGCCCAAAGGCACAAATCATCCTTTAAACTCTATTGTGCTAAGAGTTATTCAAACACTCAGAGGGCTCTTTCCCACACACCTTATGAGCTTAGAATACAAGCACTGCACAGGCTGGAAAAATATGGTTACAGTCACATACATAAAGATTGATATATTGATACTTCATGTTTTATATAAAGATAGAAAAAATAAATGTAACTCTCAATAAACTGGATCTACTATTCATCAAGTTCTCTCATTTGTTTTCCAATTTTATAGCAGAGGGGACACTGGAGGAGAGATTTGTAATAAAAACAGCTGTCACAGTCACTTTTTGCATCAGCTGAGGAAGCTCTCTGATGTGAGATGCCAGACAGTACATTACATGTCAATAAAATAAGGGCACATAATGCAAAATACGACATACCCTGTTTAGCTAAGATTGCTAACCAGGCCCTAATTTCTAGCTGTCTTATACAGTGTTGGAGCATTCTTAAGAAATATTTTCTGTACATATGGTTCCACTAATAACACATACCCTGCTCCATTTGCAGTCTCACTCATATGCCTGAATATTCACAACGTGTTTGATAAAAATACTCCCATGTTGCAAAAGCCGAAAAGATTGTTGTGTTTTAACAAAGACCTCTAATGACAGAACTGGAATGAAGTTATATGATGTGATTTGATATCCTGGCACTAAGCAAGCTGTGATAGCTAACATGTGCATATAATATGCTTAGTCTTAAAAAAAATTTCCTTCACCTTCATTTTTCCTCCCTGAAATCTGAAACAAGTTTCCTTAAATTTTATTTGCCACATGTAACAAAACTTCCAAGAATGGCTGTCTGAAAGGACTTTAGGAACACAGTTGCCTTTTTCAAACAGTTTCAAGGCCACAAGGGGAACTTGCCATAAGATGATAAGCCACCGCAGGGAAAATTTGGAGAAGCACAGAAGGGAGGAATTTGCAACAGGTAGGCAAAAATTCCAGGCCTAGGAGAGGTAAGATTGGACTAGCACATTCAGGTTAACACATCCAGTCAATAATTTCCACTGTGGCAAACTGGGGGAAAGGAAGCAACTCCCATGAACATCACCCCAAGTTATGGGAATGGCACCTGTGACCACCCCGTGGATACCCAGAATCTGGATTGCATCAAGGCGGCAGCCCAGGAGACTCTGGGATCCCCACCAGCAAGAGCCCAGGGTGAAGAAGGACAAATGAGACACCACTGGATCCCTGGAGGTGTCTGTGTGCTGCTCCTACTCACTCTCTCTCCATTTTCACTGCAAGTCCAGAAGGAGCCAGGATTCTGATTATGGCTCTATGCAGACGTACATGGATAACAAATTGTTTCCCTAAGTCTGTCCAGCAGCAGCTCCAGGGCTCCTTTAAATAACATAAGACAGAGTTTGGATCATTATAAACACAAAACATGAAATCCAGATTAGTGCAGTAATTCTACTGCACAGCTGGTTTAAAAAAAA
>VWZN01003298.1:52712-76072 GCA_013396955.1 Regulus satrapa
AAAAAAAAAACAAACAAAAAAAAAAAAACACCTTTCAAGAAAGTTTGATAAAGATAGGCCAAAGTTGCTGGAATAATGTGATATGAGAAGATGTGAGGAGAAAAATCTATTTTTAAATTGGCAGGTATTTGAACCAGTGAGCCCAGAAAATATTTTGGTTTTTATTCTGATACTAAATGACTAATTAGAGGTAAGACAAATTTTTAAATGCTTCTTCGTTTATTTGTAATTCCAATGAATTGGTTATTTTAATTCAGTTCTATGAGCAATTTTTTCACTAGTGAGAAAGAACTACATTCCTTTATAAAGATAACTTTGTTTTTTGGGGTCCCAATTTGTGCAGCTTGCTCTGGAGGTTTTTACAACAGGGTAAAAAGAGTAAAGATGAAATATATTTTTCTGATTTGTCCATAAATTACATATAGACAGTCTTGCCTAAAATGTACAAACAGGGTGATTTTTAAAATCCATAATATATATTTCTCTCTTGCATTTTCTTATATGACACAGAAGTGGTTTTATAACCTTTCCAACTTTCTAAGATTCCATTTAAATACAACAGCATCAGAAAACTTTTGCTGCTATTCTAGGTTTCACAGATAATAGGAATTTTTGTATCTAAGGTGTCAACAGCTTAATAAATATTTTTGCTTACAGTTCATAACTTCTGAGTATTCTTCTAACTAATCTTAATATTTGACTACTTTAAAATATTCCACTGAGTGTTTATTGAAATACTCTTCTTCACTGAGTGTCTAGCCATGTTATTTTCTTATAGTGCATGACAGCTCATTGCTTTAATATTCCATGCAAACGGAATCCATTTAAAAGAAAAAAAAAATACACATGAACTGCTTACATAATTTAAAACTACAACTGCTTACATAATTACACTACAACTATTATGAAATTATTCCCACATAATATTAGCCCCCTCAAGAATGAAATTCTATTGTTCAGCTCTTACTTTGTCATCATAAAATATATTTCTCAATAGATACCATTTAAATCTTTGAGAAGACACTATGAGGATGACTACCACAAATTTTTAATTAAAAGGGAAGATTAAGAAATTTAGACCAACATTTAATGTTGAGTGTGTACTTATTGCAAGACATCATTCCTAGATGCCTAAATACCCTTGAATTGAGTTTTAAAGATCCTAGCAATAGAAGTAAGGAACTGTGAGCGCTGCAGTTTGACCTGCACATGTACTCTAAGCCAACACTGGAAGATCATGGGCTAAATACAGAGATTTTCTGGAGCCTGCTGAGACCCTTCATTATGAAGTTTTAAATGAGAACAGTATTATCACTATCATCTACCACTGTAGGATGTCTTATGCTGAATACCTTATGGATGATTCTTCAAAACTGAAGAAAAATAATTTCTTTCATTTGAAAAGCCTAGCTTTGGAAAGACAGTAATCTCTAAAGCTACTAAAAGTATATCAGAAAGAACTTTCACAGTCATAGCAAACTGCAAAAGTTATTAAAGCTGGTATTTGGAATTGATTAAAAAAAAAATAAATTCATCTAGTCAAGCAAGCAGCTGTGATGATGATTAGGAAAGTATTTTATCGCAGGTACCTAAAATTGCTGAGAGAGATCCAGGATTGCCAACTGATTTTTTTTTCTCTTTTTAAAAAAAATTTTTCCTTCTTTCCTTAGGGTATTCAGCCATTCTTAAGAAATCTCTCTTAGTTCCTAGTTCCCAGTGGAAAATTTACAAGAAATGAGAGATATTTAAACAATCCATTATTCCCCCTGTTTATCTGGGACAGTTTTCAGTGTCCCCACCAAATTTTTTTTTCTGTAATTGAGAGCTAAAGCCTAGGACTCCAACAGTGAGCTACAGGGAAATGCTATCCTAAGTTGTCTTTGACCCATTAATTTCGACCTGCAGTTTGCTACAGATTTCCCTTTCCTGGCTTCTCCTTCCTGAGAGATGCTGAGGTAGAGGCATAGAGAAAAAGTTTTGGCAAGTACACATCCTGATCATGCAACTGACATGTTCACCTTCTCACCCAGCATAAATTCTGTGGTCCTCTTCACCACACCACACCTTCTTCCTACGTCTCTAGTTGTATGTTTTGTGAACCTCCAAGTTTAATACCCGTGTTTAAAGTAAGAAAAAGGATTCTTCTGCCATCATTTTAGACAAAATTATTCTCCTGACTTTTATTTCCCCCTCCAAAGTCCTGACTTCCTTTCCTTGGAAAAGCACAACCCCTCTCTGGGGTATCAGAGGCATTGGGCACAAACTCTTGTAGTGGAAATAAGGAATTTTAATTTGAAGCCGCAATGATCCCCTTCTTGTTACACTCTCCCACCAGATATGGGACAGCATAAAGGAACAACAACCTTGCTGCTACATCCAGCCTTTGAATTTTCACTTGGTTTTTGGTGAAAGTTAAAGAAGGAAAATATATCTCTGTGTGTGGGAATCCAGACAGAAAATGCATCCATACCCTACAGAGCCTGTGGTTTTAGTTCATTTTAATTCTTAAAGCTCTTGCTATCTCCTTACATAAGTGTCATTTCTTGTGTGAAGGCAGAGACCAATATTAAGATCCTCAGCTGAAATAATCCTTACAGCTCTGCAGCTTAAGATAAAACTGACAGCTTCTATCAGGTTTTATTCTTCAGGACGTAAACTTGGGGTCAAGAAGGCATTCCTTCCCATATGATAACACTAAAAATTCTGTTCCCATTGGGTATTTTGTTTTTCTCTGATCAACCCTAGCATTATAGAGCTGGATTTGGTGCAACAGATTTGTAAAAAAGTATTTCTGGGCTTGATTTGATGAAAACAAACAGAAACCTTTTTTTTACTTTCTTCCCTACATATTAGTAAACTCTCATCCTTCACCCTGGACACCATTCTTTAAAAGTAAATTAATGAGGGCAAAATCCTTCTCTCATTCAATCTCTGCACACAGCATTAGGTATCCTGACACACTCCCACAGTGTGTGGAAAGGTAAGGGACAGACATTAGCTAAACCTCAATTAAGTTTGTGTTCAAGATGAAATGGCAAAATGCCATTTTATGGCAAAAAGCCATGAAAAGACATATTAATTGCTTCATCACTAACATCTTATTCACCCAGAGTGAATAAAATTTCTTTTATGAGTTGAAAACATATTCTCTCATTCTCTATAAATGTATTAGATGTAGACAGGAATTTTGTGCCTTTGAACAGATTTAGACAGTGTTGATTGTAGGGAAATATTTTGGACTAAAACAAAACAATTCTGATTATTTTAGTGAAACATTTAATTATCTATGTAAACAATTGTGCTTTAACTTTCTTTCTACTTTAACTACTTTTTGTTTTAAAAAATTTGAAATCAAAACAGAAGGAAGAAGCCTTCCCACCAATATAAAATTATGAAAAATATTTTGGAGAATGTCAAAGCAAAAACAATGATGGGTCACGCAACTCTTGTCAAATCTGACCTGGGAATGGAAGGACAGATTCCCTGCAGGCAGCTAACAGCAGGGTTCAACTGGCTTCAGCAGAACTGTTATTTGCATCAATTAAAAATGGATCTGAAATCTCTTGAAGGGATAATAATCTCTACAAATACATTTTTTTGTAATTCTCATCTTCATGAGAAGACCTAATTATTACACTCTGCCAGATGTACCAAGGCAGACAGATGTGACCCCAAATTTTAGACGCATTCAGTTATTAGGTGTGATTTATGCTCCTCTTATCAGTAGCTTCATCGAGGTGTCTATCTATGCATAAATTTTAAAATTGTAGGACTTGGGCTCTAAGTGTACTTTGAATACCAAGGGATATTTTCTGCATGAATTCTCCTTGGTTTGGTTTCAGGTATACCATCTGAACTTTCCCTTTTAGTTTCAATGTGAAGCATAAGAAGTGCAGTTGCAGTCCTTCATAATTCAAGAATCTTCTCTTATTGCAAGTCAAGTATCTTAATTTGAATGTAAAAACAGCTAAATCATTAATTGGATACAATTAAGGAAATAATTTAATTATGCATTAAATTATTGAATGAACATTTGTCACAGCTGTCAACCAGGATATATTTTTTTCTTTTCTTAAATAGTCATGACTATACATATGGGAGGTTGTAAAAATGAGGGAAAACAGGGTTGGTGGGGGATTAGAGATAGGAAGGACTGGATGACCTTCATGTGCTGTGAAAGAAAGGATGATACTTGAAATCCTAAAGTTTATGGCAGCCAAAACTGAAGAAGAGGTATAGAAAAGCAATCTGTAACAGAATGAGATTTTCCTATTGATACACAGCCCTACCAGACATTAAAAAAGGAAACAACTGTAGATTGTCATCCAATTCAAGTTTCAATGAATAGACCATGCCTGAAATTAAAGTAAAACACAGATGGCATGGTAGCTACATGATACACTGTGAGGAAAGGCACAGAATAAATCCTGGATACCAAAACAATAGTACCAGCATTCCAAAATTATACCCTTAGAAAAATATGGGAGTTTGAAGGCAATTTACCAGAATGTTCACAGTACATTATAAGTCTAGAGTCTTTACTAAAATAAGGAAAAATAAAAGTGATACCTTCCATCCATCTTCCTAAGTTATTCCTGTAATACTACAAAACCTTTTTTTTTTCCTTTTTTAACACAGTGGGCAGAAAGCAGTGAATTTCTAAAAAAGGCAATTCAGAAAAAGAGAAACTAAACTTACTCGGAGTCTAAAGTTATGTAATGGTATTAGGAATTTCCAAATCAGGATTCCAAAGTAGCAAACTAAATGTTTGGCAACCAAACATCTTTGAAAATCAAGACTAAGTGACCAGTCCTGGATCAGAGGTCTATAGCAAGACAGAAATTTAAGCCAGGTTTCAGTTTGTCTTTAGTGCATTTTCCACCTGACTTATCCCTTTAAGCTCTCAGCTTAGTAGATGTATTTTTAAAAGGATTAGTAACACCAAATTTTCATGTAAATATCAAAATCTGCATTGCTAAATCATAAAAAAATTCTTGCAATGCATCACGGGGTTTATTCTCTTTTTCCTCTTTTTGAGGTGAAGGTGTTTATATTTTATAGAGGAGGAGGGGTGAATAGGGGTCTGAAATGAGTAAGGAGTTTTAAGAGGGCTGTTATTAGCCAGTCCCTTGTTTTAAGCTGTCATGTTGTGCTGCCAAGTGTGAGATGGTGTCAGCTCATGTCAGTCAAGCTGGGGTGCAGCGCGTGAAGCACCGTGATTGCCAGCCCCTGTCCCCAAAGCGTGACCAGCTGGAAGCTGGCAGAACCCAGCAACACCACAGCAAGATTTAGAGGGCAACCACAGTTATTAGTCTGAAGACTTGAGGCAAATAAATAACTATTTACTAATGAGGGATGGAGCATGACAAGCTCTTATGCTGGTTGCCTGGCAGAGTCATGGATAATGAATAAATCCCAGGCTGGGTTAGCAAGGAGCATCCAAATCTCAGCTCCAGGGCTGAGGAGAGCACAAGAGGCTGAGGAATTGATGGTTTTCTAGCAGAACCTCCAGCCAAAACAGGGACAGCTGGAGTAAAAGCACAGAGGGTAGAAAATGCAATACTTGGGACTTTGTTTGTTCCATTAATGGCAAAATTACAAGGTGTCCAAAACGAGGAATGAATATCCACTTGTTAAGCACAGACTTAATAAGATATCTCACTCAGAAGGAAAAAGCATGTGAGTAATTAAAAAAAAAAACCTCCTAGAAACCTCCTCTTTAGCTAGTCTGAAAGTAATAAATTATGCTCTGTGTGTTTAATTAATCAGCATTACTGGCCTTTTTTTTTTTTTTTTTCATTGCGGCTCTTTTAAAAAAAATTCTTTACTTAAAACCCTTCACAGAATGCTGTGACAAGTCAGTAAACTTCTGGTCTTTCCTTTGCATGATTCACTCATACAGCAGCATAGACAGATGCTTGGAAACCTCTAGTGTTTCCATATTTTAAGAGAGTTTAAATATTTTTAATGCATGCTGTCTTTTCAGCTTCAAATGTCTTTGTGAGAGTCTGGATGTTTTAGAGTGTTAAAGCAAAGCCAGAAGTCTTAATGAAATATGAAAGTTTTCAAAATCAGAAGACAATTTAGACATGGATAGTTGTTTTAAAATATGGGTCTAACAGTTTCCAGAACCTGTTGTTGAACATGTTTATTCTATAAGTATCACATAGTTGGAAAGCTACCAAACAGGGAAAAAAAATGGAAAGATAAGGCTGGCATTATGAGGATAAAATTGTTTTCCTAGAATATTTCCACACTTTTTAGTGGAATGGTTAATAGAGTGCAGTGAAGACTGCAGCATGCTAGAGAAAACTGCTGTGCCCAAGTGGACTGTCATCAGTTTAGCATTTCTTTAAAATAAAGAATCATATTTACACAGAGTGTTGTAGAACGGGACAGGTTGCTTTGATGGGACAGGCTGACCTGACCACTCTACACATTCTCCTGCTGCTCAGACACAATCCAGCTCCTTTGCAGAGTCTCTGGATGTGTTAGGTGCCCCTGAGAAAGCTTCTGGCTGGCTACACCCCAGGGGTGCCAAATAAGTTTAAGCTATTCTACATCTGTCAGTAAGGACATACTCAGACAAGGCTTCTGAGCTGCTTGTAGTCCAAACAGACCATCCATCATGGATGTGAGAAGAAAAAATGTCACACGAAAAAGTGCCTGGATTTGCGCAAAAAAATTTTGGGGGAAAGGATAGCATAGAAAATAGGTCCTCAGTATGCTTGTTTTCATCAGGGTAACCTTCTAAATCAAATACCATCCCTGAAAATTGTGTTTGCTTCAAGGAGCTATACATGAGAAAAGTCACAAACTCTGGCATGAGCCAAATAAAACACACTCAAGCCACAATAGAAACTTACCCTGTTTTATCAGAAATTTTAAAAACTCCACCAATTCACAATCAAATTAGGCCACAGTTTGCAGAAAGGCTTGTGATAACATGTATTCTATGATACTCCCCCAAGACTTGCCTCTGCTCTGGTGGTACTTCACTTCGACTGTCATGAGAAAAAAGGAAGTGGTCCATTTTATTTGATCTTACTTGATTTTTATTTTTTTTAAAATTCTTCTGCTTTCAGTTACTTCATTGCTTTTGCTACATCAAAGGACCCTCCAGTGTCAGAATTGACTTCCCTCAGTTATGAATAAAGCTTATGGAATATGGACACTTTTCATAGTCTTCAGTACCAGTGATTTCTAGTGAATCACAGTTTAATTTTCTCAGGGTAACCGTTAAATCATTACTCTCACCCCATTTAAAAAAAAAGCCCTACTTCTCCCTTCCAAATAGGACATTGGCAAGATACTAAGACAATTCAAGTAGTTAATAAATAACAGTCCTTCACCATCTGCACATTTCCTTTACTTATGCTGTGTTATATATTTCATCCCTTCTCAGAATTAGCCCTCAGAAAAAGTTCCAATTCACCCTGTTCTGAACCTAAACTAACTCTGACTCAAACAGTTTTCCTGCCTGAATTCATTATGCATGGCCTAGTCTCCTAATTGAGATAATGAAGGCTTTTTCCTGTCTTCTACTTGGTGTAAAACCTTTCAGTATTAGCCATGCAATTACCAGATCCTCAGTCACATATCTCTCAGACACCTTTACTGGAGCGAGTGGGAGCCCTGATTCAGTATTTGCAGTCAAAGCTCTGCCTCCCATTAGTGTCAGGGCAAGCCCTGAGAGGGAGCTTAGGAAGCATGTTTTGTGTTGTACCCAAGCTGCTCCTGTGTGACCTTTTCCAGGCACCTTTCCCTTTTCACATTTCAATTTATCTTGCTGAAAATAGTGATAATGACAGGTCACTTTCCAAAGTGACTTGAAATATACTCATCATTCTGTTCTCAAAGAGCGAGAGGCTTCTCTGAATATTACCAATAATACTTGCTGTTTTTAACTTAGCTTCTCTAGATGACTGACTGGCTCGAGCATCTACCAGGTCTTCAGGTCTAATGAGTGATTTATTTTTCCACATTCCTCTCTATAGTGTAGGACCTTTTAATACCTTCTTTAATCACTTTTAATATGTTAATTCACATCTCTAATAATTTTCTTATTTGCTCCAGTATGCAACACTTAATGCAGAATTAGAGTCAGGTTTACTTGTTGGTAACTTCCCGGAGCCATTTTAAAATAGTGACACCACTTTCCATTCCCTATTACTTTCAGGTCATTTTAGGGAGTGCTTACAAATCATAGTTAAGCTCAGAAATCTCACAAGAGAAAAAAAGCCTTATTTTTGCAATTGTTAGTGTCCAGCTACACTGTGTAACCTCTTTAGATGACAAATTAGTTTTAATAAAAGTCCTCCAATTTTTTACTTTAGACAGTAACTCCTTTAACCAACAATTCTGCAAAAACAGAAATGTAACAAGACCATTCAGTTATTCAGATGTAGCCTCAGACTTTTTTGATACTCTTTTAATCTTTGAAAATGTACTGTATTCTCTTGGCCTGTGGTAAATCTGGTCCTTCTGCATTAGGGAATTTCTTCTTCATCCCTTCTGTGGTTTTAAAACTACACAATTCTTGAAGTTCTTGAACATTTTTGTCAATCTCTTATTAATTTTATATTTACCTCAATATAGTTGATGAACTTTTCAGGTTGAGTGTCTATGGATAGAAATAAATGAACATTCTCTGGCCAACTTTTGTAACCTAAATTAATGTTTATCATTTAGAAAGCAATTGAGTCACTCTTAAACAACATCCTTTACTGTCACAGAATTTAATTTATAGCAGTATGAGAATCCATTCAAAATACCTTAGAACACACTTCCTGTTACTGCATAGAATAATTTCCTGATTGCATTTAAGCCAGCCAGCTCTGCACCTACCACTGAAGATAATTATCTGATGGTTACTTGAATATTGTTTTATCAACTTGAAATGTGCCTGAAAGTGCTGGAGAAAATAGCATAAAAAAGAGAAAATGCCTCCTGTAGTCACATGTCTTTACATTCTGAGTCTTTTTAAAACAAAATACACATAAAACTGCACATAGGAGCAAAACAACAACAAAAAAAAAATTGCATACATGACTCTTTGAGTTTTGTTTATTAAACAACAAAAGCCCCACAACAAAAACAAACAAAAACAGAAGGGGAGAGATGAGATTAAAAACCAAACACACAAAGCTCCATTTTTGTGGTCTCTGTACTATCACTCATCTTACATTTCCCCATAGGAATAATTTGCACTTTTCCTTCCAATATATTGAAGCCATGACAAGAACTGGGTAACAAGTACTAGACATGGGGTCCTGAAAATGATCTGAGAACATTAACAGCATGCAGCAGCACGCATTGAGACCTCAATTTTTCCAGTGAACAAAGTGAATTTGATGAAGATGCATCAGGGTATACACAGTCTCTAGAATTTATGGAATCCATTCATTCAAGTTAGTCTTCAGAAAAATAAGTTCAAGTAATATTTGTTTGCAGCTAAAATATCCTCACTCAGCACCCAAAGTAGGATGAATCACAGCAGCCTTCTACATGCAGAAGGAAGAGAATATCTGTGAAAATATCCACCCTGAGAAAGGTGAAAAATACATGATGCACCATCACCTAATATATGAAATGTATGGGATTACACTGAGGTAAAAGTAGCTGTAAAGAAACACACAGCACCATTGTCTGGGAATTATTTTGAAGAACTTAAAAGACACTGCGTACTTGTCTTTACTTCCAAGAGCATTTAAGAAAATAAAGTTAGCTTCATGACAGATGGTCTGACTTCTGTATGCGGTTGGAATTATTTCAAGTAATTAATTTCCAGCTTTTAAACACAATGACTTTTCCCTTATTTTAATCATTTCCCCTTTTGGTAACTAGAAATCCTTCCTGTGAGCTCAACTCTTCGTGATAACCGATTTCCTGGCTGAACTATCAAGGTTCTACATAAAGCTACTCACCAAATAAATACAAGGGCTCTCCAGCTAACTTTTTAGTAGTCTATCATCCAGGAGGCTGCAGACATATGCAGATGTGTGAGACACCAACTGGTGAATTATATATTTCTTTTTCATCACTTATTTATCCATGTTTCTATTCTTTGTATTACCCCTTCAAGCTTGTAGAACACTGAATTCTAAACTGTTGTCATTGCTCCCTTCTCTCATCTTAAGCCTGTACAGGACTTTGGAAAGAGTTGTGTAAGCCACACCAAATACCTGAAGAATTTTACAATATCTCAGGTCCTTACATCTAAAAGATGTCTGGGAAATATTCACCTTTTCATCAACATGATTCTAAGGACTTTCTAAAACTCAGTCCTCTTTAAAATTGCTTAACTGAAAGATAAAGTACTCAAAATTTCCTGTCAGTTTGAAGGATATTGTGCATAAAGTCTTCCACAGGTTGAATTTTCCTAGGGGTGCTGACAGAGCAATATCTCCCTATTACAGGATCCACATGGTTGGTAATGGGGTACCAAACAGCAAGCAAGCCATCAGTTCTTAATCAGTTCTGATTAAAGGGTCAAGAAAGTTGTGATTCCACATGAACCTTTAGGCCAAAAATCATAGCCTTAATCACAGCTGGAAGCCAGCCAGGGTCTCTCATCACGCTCCAAGACACAGGGTTTTTAATCACAAAAATGCAGTGATGCTTCATTTTAAGAGAATAAGAGACAGAGGAAGGAGAGGAATCCTTGTAACACTGCTAGCTGACCTTAATCTAATGTGATGTGCAATACTCTCAGCATGTAACTGTGGAAGGGACACAGCATAAGTGTAAAAAAGTCTCTTCTTAAAACTAAATTAAATCTGAAAGAGTAGATTAGATTATTCCCAATGTCCTCAAAAAACTTTCGGGTGCTGAAATTTATCTTGAGATTTGCAAGGGGTATTAGTGGCATCCTATATAACAATTGTATCACTCTTTTCATAGACCTCAGAAAAGCTAGTTAGTTTCAAGATTGCATCTTCATAATTACTCAAAGAAACTCACCTGCTTGCAAAAGAGGAGTATAAATAAGATTCAGGGAATTATGAAGGTATTAATGTAAAAACATGGGCCCAAGTGGATTAAATTTTAAAATCACCATGGCCTATGATGAGGACAAGATCCCTCCTCCTCAGGATTTTGGCTTAGGAAAATAATACAATCTTCAGACACAAATATTCAGCTTATCTAGAACATAAGGGACGAAGCATATTGAGGTGTTTATTGTTGGAGCTAATAAGATTACACCTAGAGCCAAACAAAAATAAGAGGAAGATGCCTCTGTGCCTTCAGTGAAATTTGGTCTGACCTCTCCATCACTTTATGTTAATCTTCCTAAAAGAAATGGCTTTGTTTGTCCTGCCTTGTGTATTTTAGTAATTTCTACACTTTTAAAGCTCCAAGAGAACAATCTAAAAAGTTATTGTATTAATTTCATAGAGCCTCCTCTTTACCTCTCTCATCTCTGTCATCTTGTCTTCTCCCATATAATTTACTGAGAGATGGAACCTCCAACAGCTTAAAAGAGGGAACATATAGTAAATGATTTATTACAACACTTTGTATTACTCCTGCTTTGGGTCTCAACTGGTGCTAGGTGATGTGAAAATGCAGAATACAAAGGTGATTTTTAACCCACACAATTTAGAGTGTAAATGTACAATGGAGATGAAGAACCAGCAAGTAAACAGCAAAAGAGATCAAGGTGTTGCAGTAGAAAATAGTTTCAGCCCACCTATAACACTGATGATAATATTTTTGCAACTGTTGTAAGAGGAGAGACATGAAAATTCATCTAGAGACAAAATGCAGGGCAGCTCTTTCCATCTCAGTGGGCAAAGCTATGTGGCAGAAAGCCATTGTGTTTTCCAGGAAGCTAACAGTGCACAACTGAGACCAATTTTGTGAACTAATCAAAAGAAGTGACATCTCAGTAATGTACCAAGTATGATGTGTTAGTCTCTGATTGCACAAAAATTTTGCACTATTCTTTTTGTATTCACTTTTCCTCACATTTTACCACAGATTTCTTTCAGCAGTAGATAAGGGAAGGACAGATCTTAGTTTAGCAACATTGTTCAGCCTCTGTGGAGATCCCACTGTGGGTTCTAGTTAGCTCTTAAGGTTATTTTTTGTAATAGCAATGTATATTAGTAGAGTCATTAATCTCTTTCTAGAAAAGGAATATTTTAGAAGTAAATGTTCCTTCTTCATTGAATTCAACTGGTGGGTTCATAAGACTCATATGTCTTTTTCAATTAATTTACAAATGGATTTTTTTAGACAACATCCATGCTACCTTTTCCTGCAAGCTCACAGCAGACAGAGTTTGGATTTTTTTTTTTCTCCCTGATGGAGTGACAATTGCTACCCCCCAAACCAATTATCTTTACAATTAGCAAGTAAAATTAATTTTCACACTTCATATGCTAACATGCGAATGACAGAAATGCTCAACATTTGTCAAATGTGTCACTAGAAAAGAAAAAACAAAATTTGACACTACATTGTCAAAAGAATTCAACGTCTCTAAACTCTGTATTTGGAAAAGTATGGAGTTCATATAGAAAGAATTTGCTGGTTTTTGTTTTTGAAAGAAATCTCATCAAAGATGAACAAGAAAACTTTTGTTCGACATCTGATTCTTTGTATTTGCTTTCTTACAGTGAAGGGGGGAAAAGCCTAAATTATATTTTATGCCCAGAACACAGTAGAGATTGAAAACCCACAACATTTTGCAGTATCGTAGGGACTGGAATCTTCCTAAGACTTTCTAATGGAACACAAAACCAAGGCTTTGGTAGCTTTTTATATAAATTTGCCCATGTGGATTCTTTGACACCGGTAAATAAAGCTGAATTCATGTCTGTGTCTTGCAGACAGTACTAATAAATACTATCCTTTATTCCCCTGTCTTATTTCCTTAAAATAAGAAGGAATTTATTATATTTGAGAGCAAATATATCCATAGAAATTGGTTAACAGCTTTCAAAACAATTTGCGGTAGTAAACTGAAACCAGAAAGATGGAAGGCTGAAAGCAACGCTACCTAAATGACATACTTTTAGGAGACAAAGATCAAATTTGCATTAGCAACTTTATGACATTTCAAAGCACAAACATTAATATTTGGGTTTGTTGAAAAAAACATTTATAACCGGGGAAAAAACTCAGTCATTCTTCTCATTATTTTTTGAGATTTATCTGGAGCTATGAAAAGCCGCTGGATACTTGGCATAAACTTGTCAGAAACTACTGAGAACCTTTGGATGAATGGTGGGAAAGGAACACCAGCAACAGAGAGGCAGAAGAACACAGAGGTGCCAGGAGTCCAGGCCAGCACAGCAGGTGCATCTCACCTAAAATATATTTTACGTATTTTAAGAAGAGTTTTAAGTGGCTCAGAAAAAGCAAAGCCTTTGAAATCCTGATAAACCCTTACCCAGCCTTGTTAGCTTAGTGGCAAGACAGAACAAAACCAGCATGAGAATATTGTTTGCATTTGAAGAGAAATATAAGATTAACTCATTTACATTAAATAGATAGGGTGTTTGTGCAGAATATTGTTTGCATTTTTAAGATGAAACAGATAAAAATTACACATGTAGATAGATAGAAAATATGCATAAATATGCATAGAGAAAAACATCATTTTTTATATGTTAGAGGTGAATCTCTCATAGGTATAGTAAATTTTGTTCAAAATTGTGTTCTGAACCTATTGGATAACTTAGAAATAAAAAGGCCAGTATTGGGGTGCCAAGGGTCACTCCCGAATTCCCTGCTGGCCTGCACCTGAGATCCTGCTTCTACAGCCACAGAGGAAAGGGAGAAGAGAGGGCTCAGGCTCTGAAAGGTCTTTGCTGCTCGAGACCTGCAGCACAGGGACCTCACCAAAGCCTTCACAGCACAGGAGCTGGTTTTATGGACTTTATTATATACCCTTTTTAACTTAGAACTCAGCCTTCAGATGAATGCCTTTCTGCAAATAAAGCCTTACAATCAACTGCAAATTCCTTGGCTCCTTTAAAGTATTTGAAACCCACAATCCCCAACACATCAATGGTGCCCGTGTCAGGATCGAACTCACGACCCTCAGGTTCTGAAGATGATATCTCAGTCCAGAGGTGGCCCCACAGCAAGGCAAGGCTAGTTCTGGGTGCACTCAGCCTCCACCTTCACAGCCACCTGCCTGTGAGGCCACAGGGAAAAGTGTAAGAGAAATTTCACTGGGAAATCCTCACTGGTGAAAAGTAAAATCAAACCAAATCAAATCTAAAAATTAACAGCATTTTAAAAATTAAAGGCAGACTGAAAAATAAAATTAATTAAATGAAAAAATGAAAATAAAAATTAAAAATAAGAAATTTTTTAAATGAAGCTTAAATAGGAGTAAAATAAACATAAAATAAGGGGTTTTTAAATTTTTAGAATAAACAAAAAATAAGAAGTACATATCAAAATAAAAAATCAAATAAATACATAAGTGAAATAAATTATAAAAATAACAAAATAAAATAAATTACAATTAAGGAATTAAATAACATTTTAGAAATTAATGAAAACAAAATGAAATATAAAATAAATAAAGTGAATAAAAATTAAATTAATTAAATTAAAAAGTAGATAAAATAAATCACAAAGCATGCCATTAAATAAGAAAATTAAAAGAAAAACAAAAAGAAAAATATTAGTACATAGAAATAAATATAAGAAAATAACAAAATCATAAGCCAAATAAATATAAAACCCCCAAAAATCTAATAGGTTGAATTAAATGGAAAAAAAATTAAAAAGCAAAATAAATAAAAAATTATGAAGAATAAAACAAATAAAATAAAATCAAAATTTTATAAGTAAAAATTAAGGTAAATATTAATAAAAATACATTAAATTGGAATAAATAAATGTAAAAAAACATAAAAATAAAATAAGTTAAATTTTAAAAATCAAAAATGTAATAAAATAAAGAATATTAAGAAGCCCTATTCCAGAAGAAAAGTATTAATTCTTCAGTTCTTACCACAGTTCTGACATGAATTCCCACTTACAGTGGCATAAGTGAACCAAGCACAAAAAAGTATTTTCTTTCATATTTCAGAACTATTCCTAAAAGTCTTTTTGCTGACATTTAAGGTAAAATGAATCAGGCTTCAAATCATCTCTAATATCTTTGGCTCCTACTGTTTGTACAACAAACTACAACATTTCTAGTGTCAGTGAAACATTTTGAAATTTTTTCCTTAATTTCTCTCTGAGGTGAAAATTCAGCCCTGCTATTTCTGAGGGCTCCATCCAAGTAGAAAATCACGTCATGCTTACATTTTGTAACAAAAAATGAATATTCTGGTTTTACTCTGATGTTAATTGCTGCCTTTTCCCTAACTAGATGGCAAGTGACCTTTACACATAGTTACTGCTAAGTGGAAAGAGAGAATGATAATGTTATTTTAATTGATCTGTGATTTATTGAACACGGTTATGAATTCTGAACCTTCTCTGACTGGGAGAATCGATTGCATACTCTGTTTACAATTTAGTATTTTGTTGGTTCTTTGGGGTTTTTTTTTGGGGGGAGGTTGTTGGGGTGTTTTTGCTTTTGTTTTTGTTTTTGTTTTTGGTTTTGGTTTTGGTTTTTTTTTGTCTCATGCTCCTGTATACATTCAAAAGATACTTAAAAACAAGAAAACAACATTACCATTTAGAACAATTTATGTTGTGAATGTGTGAACATGTTCCCAAGTACAAAACTCCAAATTTTATGGTTGGGAACCATGGGAAAAGCACCTAATAACAGACTATTTTATGTCCCTGAAAAATCAGTGCATCATACAACTATAGGCTTGGAAAACACCTCAAGTGCTCATTCCATCCCTTCTGGTAAGCCACGGTGACATTACTCTTTCCCAAATAATTTCTGATATGTTTCCCTAGACAACTCCTAAGGTCTTTTAACAGTAAACAACACTCCATCTCTTCTCTATCTAAGCTCTTCCTGTGCTTCACAATCCTTTCTGCTGCATACTTTTCCAGACTGAAATTTCAGCTTCCTTTCCTGCAATTTAATTCCTGTACTTTTTTTAAGAACAGCAGAGTCCTTGATAGCTGTCCGAAGAGAAAGTGAGTTTTTAGCAAACACCTCTGTATCCACCTTGTGGTAGTTTCACCAGAAAACCCTTCCTTATCCTGCTTTTGAGAAAACAGTGTGAGAAAATATCAGTAGGTTTCCTATGGTCAAAATAAATTACAATGTGTATTTTGTTCAGGTAGTAGCTACTAAGGAAGTCTTTCCTACTGAGTAGCTGAGGATCAGGGCCTTGCTATTCCTCTTTCCTCTGTGGTGAACCCTGTGCACTCTCTGTGCTTACTCTCAGAAATCATCTTCTCCCTTGATATCCTCAAGGGGTTATTACCAATTGGTTAGAATGAAACTTATGGAGCATTCCTCTAAAAGGTTATCTGCCTTCTATAACAAAATTATCTGAGTGTTGATGGGCTCCATTCCCTGCAGAGGCCAAGGTGTCAAGAGCCCTTGCTAGCAGCAAGTTCTGAACTGTACTTTATTTTTCAGCTGCCTATAAAAATACCTTTTACCTGATCTTCTTGTTTCGGATATTCTAATTAAATGTCCTCCCTAATAGTGCTGAGAGGATTTCTGTGGTTCCTTAGCACCCAGGCTTTCACCAGGGCTACCTTGCACTAGGAAGATAACCACAAAGTGTCTTCACATCTTTACTTGACACACACGGGTACACACTCTCCCTCATTCTCATTCACCAGATAAGCTCTATTCATGTGTCAACCATGCCAGTGAGTTCATCCATCCCAATAAGTTTCAGTTTAATTAATTTAAATTGATTAATTCAAATAATACTTTTGGTTATGTATGAAGAATGGTTGGTTATGTATGAATCAGGTCCTTGATTTTTGCTTATATAGTTACAGACAAGTCATTTCCCCTCCTCATTTTCTTGTACTTGTCCAATTTGTATCCATTTAAATACAACCCAACTTCACTTGTGGCTATGGTAAAGTTTCCTCATAAGTCTCTGTTGCTCATCTCAAAATCTGACTGGAACTGAAAGGTTCCTGTGGCAAAGCTGCAGAAACAGGACCTTACTTGGCTCACTTACACAATGCAGTCTGTTTACCCCATTGCCCCTTTATGCTCATCATCTCACTGCAGTTCCATTTGAAAGTTTAGGTAATTAAATGCTTTTGCATAATTATGTGAGTGTGTGCTGCCATTTCCTTAGATATTTCCAACAAAATTTTAGCATTCAATGGAAGTGCACATCTGGTTTTAGAAAACAATTAAATTATTAGACGCAGAGTAATTTGGTTAGCCCTACAGATAACTTGAGAATTTTGACATATAATCAATAAACCTGGAATGTGAGAAATGGAAATTGGATTTGGAAGATTAACAAAGCCTGCCATAGAAAGATTGATTTTTTGCATAAGAGTTTGCCTTAATCAGAATTCCCAAAGGGCCCAAGTAATAGTTAGTTAATATTGGTCAGAAAGATAAATAAGGAAAAAAAAAAAAAAAAAGAAAAATAGTAATAAAGTTCTCAGCTTCCCTTCCAAGGGCACAAAAAATGTCTTATTGCACAGGTTTCAGTAAAATAAAAAGCATCTGTTTCCTTGTAACTATGTTGCAGGGTACTGTCAAATTTTTAAGTTTCTTTTAGCCAGAGTTCAAAAGAAGAGCTGAAAACACAGATTTGTTTGGGGGAAAAAAACCAGTTCTACTCTACTAAAGGCTTAGTATCCTAAAGTAAAACAAGACTCAAGATATCTGCAGCAGGGAGCATGGGACATCAGCACTTTTCCAGCATATCTTCATATTTTGAAATATAACTGTATTTTTACAGGGATTCTTATGAGTATTAGAACAGGACCAACCTGTAGATGATTTTGATTATGGCCTCTGCTCAAACTTGACGATCATCCAAATTGTAGACCTTTTAGAATTATTTGTGGTGTTAATTCAGAAAACACAATAAGTCTCTAATGAAACTGCAGTATGTTTCTGTTTCCATAATTTCATCTGTGTCAAAGCATAAGCTTTTTCAGTAATAAATGATAACTGCAGGCATGATCTGGAAATGTCCTGGCTGCTAGAACCTGACTGCTCATGCTCTTGAAGGGTGAGAATGCTCTTGCATATTTGTGTTGTTGCAATTAGCATGTGCTAAGTGCGATTTTCCAGAACAGTCTGGCAGCTCGGGGGTTTTGGGGTCCTTAATAGTCAATTTATCTACTTTAATATATTTATATTATATATTTAAATAATATTTTTATATTTTCAAAATATAATGGAATTCAGTTTTGGGACTAACATTCTCTGGACATAGAGTACGTCAGTGTCCAACTGAAATAATTTAATTAGCAGTGGAGTTGCAGCTGAAAGACCAACTTACTCAAAGATTTTGAGCAGAATCATTTTGTTATTTGATTTACAGCATGGAAGAATTGCTCTTGTTAATGAACAGGTTCTGAGGTTGTTTCTTTCTCTGTTTTGAAAGATAATTTTTTTTCAGAATTTTGTCACTCATAATAGCTCTTTAAGGAAGGAATACCTTCATCAGTCAGATCTCCATTAAAAAGTATGGATTATTTTGTTATTTTTGTGCCAGACTGATGGATATGAAGGATCTTTCCTCAAGTTAAAAAAATATTTTAACAGATTGATAATCATCTTCAAGAAAGGATTTGGGAAACAACAGAAAAAAACTATGGTGCATGTGCAATATTTTAAGCAGATAAACTGTTTAAAAAAATCTTCCTTTTATTTTTTCTTACTCTAAAACAAACAGAATGGGAGTTTTATCCACCGACTCTATAAACAAGGTCTGAATTTCTTCTAAAAACAATCAAATTGCCTTTATTTAGCTGGCTTCTGTGTCAACAAATGCTGAATTATGCATGGAGGCTATGATATTGTGATACTCACTTTTAGTGACCTTATAAAAGCCAAAGAGAGAAATCAATATGGATTGCTGTACTAAAAATGCTGGAAAGCTTGGTGATCTGAGTAAGCAGCCAAATAACATTAAAAAAAAAAAGCCAGTGTCAAATATAGTTTTTAAGATTAAGTGAGCTGATGCTTCAAAAATGTGGTTGTTTCTTGGTGGGCTTTTTTGTTAGGTTGTTTGTTTTTGGGGGTTTTTTGGGGTTTTTTTGGGGGGGTTGTTGGGTTGTTTTTTATTTGTTTTTTAAGGAAGGATCAATCTTCATAAAAAAAACTTAATAAGGAAATCTTTGAAAAAAGTTTTTTGCTCTTGGTCTCCATCATCACAGCACAGCCTTAAAGTTATCACTTTAACTTTGCTGTTGACCTTAACTGAGTTCCAGTTGCTGTTGTTTCATTCCAGCACTGAGGAAAAGAAAAAAAAAAAAAACAAAAAACAAACCTCCAGATATACCAGGAAGTATTTCCCTACCAGAGATACAGAACTTTTTGGGAGTCAAACTTTACCTGCATCACAACAGTCAAATGAAAATGCATTCTGAGGAGTTTTGTTCTATGAGTTTCTTTTCTCGCCTTTCAAATCACTTTTTTTTTTTCTTTGTCCTTCAGACATGCTGTACCAATGGGTTCCACAGCTGAATCAGTCTCTGTAGTGAAAAGTTAATCTTTATTTGCTTAATCTGGTTACCTTTTGATTGCAGTGGTTCCTAGTTATTGTGTTGTAAGATAGTGAATATACATTGCGTACATTTTTCCTATTATAGTTCATGCATTCCCTCCACATACTCTAAAATTCTTTTCTATTTTCTATTCAGCATTTGGTCTATATAAACCATTCCATTTTTTTGATCTGCCTTTTTGCCCTTTTCTGTACTTTTACTCATGCTGTTAAACCTTTGGGATGAGATGGCCAGAAGTGTGTTCAGTATTCAAGACATAACACACCCTTAGACAATGGCACAGTGGTATTCTGTGTTTTGTTATCTAATCCTTCAATGATAACTTATAATATTTAATCTGACGACTCATTAGCTTTTGAGTTCTGAACTGAGGTTTACAATGAATTATACACAAAAAACCAATATGTCTAAAAAAAGTTTGTCCATATTATATGCAATAATACTCATAGATCAGAGCTAAAATTTCACAACCATCTGCTCAGAATAGCTAACATATCTCAATAGATAGCCATGGAATAATTTTCAAAACTCCAGCATTGAAATAAAAGGGACACCTGACTTGATCCAGAGGAGAGAGGTGAATTAGAGATAGAGCTAGAAAGAAGGGGAAAAATATAGCATCACAGATGATGTCACTTGTAAATTAAAGGGGGAAGATGCCTAAATTATTAAAGAGAGAGGAACATAGATGTTGTTATGATGAATTGTTAATTAAAACACAAAAGAGGAATCTGACTTCAAGAAACGAAGAGTATGTTGAGATTTTCATGATGCTTTGGCCATTTGAAATCTCTGTGATTTATTTAACAAAATTTCTATCTTCCATAGTATAGGTGAACTCAAATTGCTGTCCTTAGACTTCTTTGCCTCCAAATAGTTCTCTTGCCAGGAGGCTTAAAAATAGATGTTGCTATCGGTTTTGGGTTGTTGGTTGTTTTTAAGTGCTCAATACAGAGGCAACTGCAGCCAGAGAGGAGTGACAATATGTGAGACATTCCCCTGAAGCCTGTGGTGCAGACAGTATCGAGTCAGGCTGCTCCCCTGCAGCTCAGGGATGTCCACCAGTAAATTCTGTGTAACAGTAGCATTTACAAAAGACCTCAAATACAAAGCATAACTTTAAAGTATCCCACTTTTTTATTTACTTTTTTTTCTCATTTTCTGGCTTTTAGGAGGGAAAAAAAAGGGCAGAGTAGTTCAGCATTTAGGAAGTTTACATCTATCCAGGTTTGAGTCGTTAATTAATCAATCACAGGCTTTTNGAAAAAAAAAAAAAAAAGAAAGGCAAGCCATAAATTTTTTTTTTTTTCGAGAGCTTTTTCCTTTTTTTTTTTTTTTTTTTTTTTTTTTTTTTTCCTCCCAGAAATGAATAATCATGCAATGAGTCAGAGACCTTTTTCCTTCACTCACTTTTTATGACAGTAACTATTTTGGCTTTGGCAAATCAAAACTGTAAGAGCATGATTGGTAGCTTTTATGCAAGCAAGAGCTTTGTCAGAGCAGTTCTGATAATTCTTCCAAGTAATGGTGATATAAAGTGAGATATTAATAAATATTTCATAAGTGGCTCAGTTGACAACTAAAAAAATGATGCAAAAGTCCCAATCAATTGATTAAAATTGTTTACTTCAAAAAAAAATTTAGCAGAAGTCTTCAAAACTCGATACCAGGTTATTAATGAAGATTACTAAATGAAGCAAATCTTCATGTGCTTTAATTGACTTCAAAATCTTTGTGTAAGCAAATAAAATTGATTATTTTCTTGGGAAACCTGGGATGGTTTGTTTTGTATTTTCTGCCAAAAACCTTTTTTTTCTAGCCAAATTGAGATGAACTTTAAAAAAATTACTTTAATGTGGACTTTTTAACTTGGAAAGAAGATATCAAAGAAGTGATGTATCCTATGAAGGACCTGGTCTTCACTCAACTATTAAAGAAAATAAAATAATGAAGTGGATTTTCCACAGAGCTACCAGGGTCTGAGTGTAACATTTTGAAAAGACAGATCAAGTAAACTAAGAAGCACTTGGGTATCTTGTATTTCCCACTGTAATTATTGCTCTATTTAGGATTTGTCTCATGAGCAATCACTGACTTCTTAGATCTTCTAATGAATATTTAGAATATATGGTAAAATAGAAGTTTCTGTTATCACCAGATCTCTTTGAAGGTATAGACAAGATAATTTGTCTGTCAAAATAGAAAATAATGGAGAAGATTGTTTTCTCTTTGCACATCATGAAAGCATTGATCCAAAAAAATGTTTTAATGAACAAGAATAACACTTACCTTGACATTTGTTAGCATATTAAAGATTGCATGAATAAATAGTGGGAAATAAACATACCTTTAAGCACTACAGTTGAACTGAAGCATGACATTTTAATTTCTTTAAGCCTTGGATCTTCTAGTCATTTGCATCAATGACACATCAGAGCCTCTAGGACTCTGTTCTTGGCTTTGACTTTTCATTGTTATTTTGTTTCTATGAACTATATTTTTACAGTGTCTTTTAGAAGTCAGTCATTCGCAAAATTGATCCCATTAAGATTTTTCTTTCTCATGCCAAATGGCAGCATGCTATAGCACTGCTGCAGAGTGCACCAATTCCTGCAGGAAGAAGGCTGGGAAAGCTGATTGATGGAGTCAGAAAGCCTCGAGATTGGGTGCATTCAAAATTCATTAATTGGTTCATACTGTATACTCTATTCCTACATCTTCTTTCTAACAAAGATCCCAGATCAAAGCCAGTCCTGCAGAGTCTAGGAACAGAGAAACACTCTTTTCCTTTCCTCACTTCCAAGAAGTATCTGGTTCTCCACCCAAAATGACCCTTTGAGCTGCTAAACTTGGCCATATGCTTTCCTTTACCATTTATTTGTCTTATTTCAGATCCCTCGTCCCTCCACGGCAGAAAACACAGTTATACCTTAGAATGGTTGCATTTTATGGTTTCTTAGGGCTGATGAAAGAGTGAGGCAATGGACAGGTTCCACATATTTATCTTCTTAAAACAGCATAGAGCCATCAGCCTTTGGCAATAAGAGCAATTAACAGTCTGTGCTGGTTTCAGTACTCAAACCGCTACACAATCTGGCTAGGCGTTCATTAGGCTTGCACTGCATCAGAATTTATACACTGCTTCAGGGCCATTGAGAAAGACACAGACCACCAGAGCCCATCTCCAAATCCCTGATCAAATGCCTTCACTGCAAATCTTGACAAAATTACATAGATCCTAACATATGACATCATCTTCAATGTCTAATTAAAAGATATAATGTGTCCTCATTTTTTTAACTACTGAGAGAGCTGATCAGATTATTTGTAGTCTGTGGTATTTGTGGAAAATATGTTCCAGCTTTCACTACAGTTCTGATAGCTCAAAATTTATTTGTGACTTTGGAGGCCTTTTTTCTGAACATCTTTTATAAATACATTTCAGGTTCAGCATCATTCCTCCTCCTCCAAGGCAGACAGGCCTCAAACTCAAATTGTTTTCATGAGGCTGTCCCCATTCTACTTGGACCCTGTAGAAATTCTCTGTTTGTTCAGCCCCTAATTCTAGAAAATGTGAGTTTCTCCCCAGGGATTTACAGTGTGCATTAATGATGCTCAGCAGGCATGATGAGGTTTCATGCAACATGCTCTGAGAAACTGGCTTGAATATTTGGTAACTGAAAAAAAATCTGTGTTCAAGTTCCCCAATATTCAAGCCAGTTTCTCTTTCACTAGGCATTCACTCA
>VWZN01003299.1:1430-20478 GCA_013396955.1 Regulus satrapa
GCCCTGAGGCCTGCGCCCCCCCTGCCCCGCTCCAGCCGTTCCCTGCCTCCTGTCCCTGACACAGCCAGCAGAGATCGGAGCTGTCCCGCAGGAGGAGCTGCAGACGCCGGTGAGCTTTGACTTCAGTATCGCCTTCTCTAGACTGAACCAACCCAATGCCCTCAGCCGCTCCTCCCTTGGCCCCTCCGGACTGTCCCCATGCCAGTGTCCGTCCTGTGGAAGCTCCGCGGGCTCCCCTCAGGGCACTCCTGCCCTGCCCCGCCAGTACCGCAGGCCCGCCCAGCCCCGACGGGCCAGGAGCAACCCACACGGCGAATCGCCGCACTGCGCATGCTCGGCCCGGCTCAGCCGGGCAGGGCTATTGGTCGACGGGTCTGACAGCGCCGCAGAACAAACCAATCCCTGCCGGAGTGCCGGGTGACTGGCAGGTTCAACAACCAATCGTAGTGTGCACAGGCACGTACTGTCCTCCCCCAGATTGGCGTGTGCATTAGCCAATCGCATAGCGTGCAAACTGATTGGCAGGGCGCTTTACCTATTAAACGGAGCTGCGTCACGCCTGGCAGCTGTTAAACCAACAGTCCATGCAGGAACCTCGGCCCCGCCCACTGCGCTCGCGCCTGTTCCCGCCTGTAAGTGGCCGTCTTTCCTGACGGGCGCGCGCCTCGCCCTATCAGCGAGAGCCGCTCGGCCACGCCCCCAGAGGGGGCACAGGGCGGTGCCCGGCGGCGGGCGCGGCCCGGGCGGGGTCGGAGCGATGGCGGAGAGCGACTGGGACACCGTCACGGTGCTGCGCAAGAAGGGCCCGAGCGCGGCCCAGGCCAAGTCCAAGCAGGTCAGCGGGGGGAGCGGTGGGGGACGGGCGCGGGGCCGGGCAAGCGGCGGGCCTGGGCTTGGTGTGGTCGAGGCCACCGCTCCGAGTAGCTCGGCGCTCACCGCGCACCTTCGCTCTTTCCCCAGGCGATCTTGGCAGCCCAGCGGCGCGGGGAGGACGTCGAGACATCCAAGAAGTGTGGGTATCCCGCGGGGGGAGGTCGGTCCGGTTTGGGTCGGCCGTCTGGGATGGGGAGAGGGGGCAGGAGGCGGCACCGCCCGGCTGAGCCGGCGATCTCGAACGGGCCGTGACTCGCAGCCCTGGGAGCCGCGGGGATGGCGCCCCTGGAGCCGCCGCTTAGCTTCTGGTTGCCCAGGTTTCTGCAGAGATCTTGGAAGAGCTTTTATGATCACAAAACTTGAGCTCCCCGTTTCGGCAGCTTATTTCTCTTGCGAATTTGAATGGCTGCCGATCCTCCTATGGCGCTGCTCTTTAAAAATACCTTGTTTCCTCTCCGATGTAAATTGCCGGGTTCTCTCGCTGTAGGGAGGCAATTCTGATGGTTGGAAATAAATAGAGAGGTGATCTTTGAAGAGGGTTAATCAGCTTTATTGGGACACCGAATGTCAGGGACTAATGTGAAAGAAAGGATTCAAACTACGGTTTAATACTGTATCTAACATGAGGAAAAAATCAGTAACTTCTTGAACTTAAAACTCACATAAGAGTTTTTGAAGCTAAGTCTCAGCAAAGCTAAGTACAGTTAGGCTTTACTTATAAAAAGTGTCAGAAAATTGCTTAAAAGCCACTTACTTCTGCTGCTCCATACCTGAGCAAGCACGATTCAAGTTCAAGTATTGATCTCTCTGTGCTGCAGCACAAATGTGTGTCTGCAACAAAGTTTGAACATTAAATCCCCAAGAAAAGGCAAGACTTGCCCCATCTGGAATTAAGTTTAGGTGTGAAATAGGGAAAGGGAAGACTTCTGCATGGCTAGGTGTGCACAGCACCATGAACAGTGCTAAGGTAATATTCCCTGATGGGCAGGATCTGGGTGAGATCAGTGTTGATGCTGGTATGTTGAAATCCTGACAGCTCCCTGGGATCCTGGGCAGCTGATGGCTTGGAAAAAATCCTTTGATACTTTTTGGCACAGCTCTGAGCCTTGTTTGTCCTTGGTTGGTTTTTTTTTTTTTTTCTTGCTTCGAATGACAGGGGCAGCAGGCCAGAACAAACAACACTTCATTACAAAGAACACGGCCAAGCTTGACCGTGAAACAGAGGAGCTGCACCATGACAGAGTTTCCCTGGAGGTGGGCAAAGTAATCCAGCAGGGCCGGCAGAGCAAGGGCCTCACACAGAAGGACCTGGCCACGGTGAGTGGAACACCTCCAGGTGAGGGTGGGCATCTTTCCTCATGGGCAGCTGCAGTGGGATGATGTTGTGGGCTGGAAGTTTGGGGAATGCAGCATCTCTGGTATCTGATATCCTGGGAGCTTCAGTTTTCTGCTAAAGGTTTTGAGGTTTGTCTGTGCAGCCATTGAACCCCAGGTTGGAGGCAGAGCCTGTCTGTGGCTGCTGAGCTGATAGGAGGCTGCTCTCTGCTTCCTCCCAGCCACACCAACCCAAGGGGTTTATACCATCTGGGCTGAGCAGTGTTAGCAACTCCCTGCTATCTTAAGGAACAGCAATCCCTGGTGTTCCTGTTCCTCCTGTAAAGGAAGGAGATCAAAGTCCGTTCAGGATGGCTGTCACCAGCACTGGAACACCCCTGGGAGGTGCCAGTGGGGATAAAGTAAGCCTGGGAGCAGCACTTTGTCATCTGTCCTGGTGTAATGAGGGGCCATTCCTTATCTGTGTGAGTCCCGGGGGGCTGCTGCTGAGCATTGCTGTTTGACACTCATGCTCTCTTTTCAGAAAATCAATGAAAAACCACAAGTTATTGCTGACTACGAATCGGGACGAGCAATCCCCAATAACCAGGTCATGGGCAAGATCGAAAGGGCCATTGGTGAGTCAAGGGAAACTTGAGAAATACTGCCACTGGTTTGGGGGAAGGTATTTATCTTTTTTGTGTGAGGAATGTTGCTGGCTGGAGTTTATTGTTGGTGTGGTGCTATTAAGTCATGTTCTGATAAAACCTGGATCTCCTAACTGAACCAGAACTGGGAGCTCTTGATTTTTGTCTGCACCTTCATGCCTGCAGCTATGCCCTGGGGACCATCCCTGTGTGCTTGCCCCCAAAACCTGTGAGATGCTGAGACCCATGAAAAACTGGTTGCACTTGTGGAAGGATTGAGTGTTGGCTCTACTCTCCTGGGCTGGTTCAGATCCCATCTGATCGTTTTTTTGTTTGAAGTTGGTCTGGTGCTCCTAGAAACTAAAGCAGGATTCTCCTAAATTCTGGTTCCCCTTCTCTCTTTCTGGATCTTCTCTTCCTTAAGACTGAATTTGGTGGAAATAAAAGTTATTGGGTGAATGATTGAGTGCTGATGGTGGTGGTCTCCTTTGTCTTATTCCAGGCCTCAAACTGCGTGGAAAGGATATTGGAAAACCGCTGGAAACTGGCCCCAAAGGGAAGTGACAACAAAGCCTCGAAATCCATTTGCTCAGACTGATCTGGTTCTCCTCAACCACTCTGCATATTGCCAAGCTGAACAAGAGGGTTTCAGACTTGCTTTGGGGGGAAATCTGCTGAATCTGTATCTGCTGTAAAAAGGCAACCTTAAAGAAGCAATTTTCCTGATGTTTGTTTTTCCTTGCTCCTTTTCAGAGATTGAGGATCTAAACCCTAAGAAAAAACCCAACCCTGCCTCTGATTACCAGAAAACATGTGCATTGTGGTGTTAGCAACAGCTGATGTTAAGGCACTTAGGGTGGTCTGAAATGTGATGATTTAATTGAAACAGTTTGGGGGATGGGTGAGATATATTATATATAAGTAATTTGGGAGAGCTGGGGCTTGAGCAGAAATGATGACTCAGTCACTGTATCTCAAATGAGTTTGGTATGTTCTTTCCAGCCTGTTTTAAAGAGATCTATAATAAAGTTTGATACCCTTCAGTTGCCCAGGGGAGCTGCTGCATGTGACCAGCTGGTAGTAAATGTTGTGCCTGGGTGTGACTAGAGCTTCACCACCTCTGCCTTCTGGGATTGTAATTAAATGAACACCTGGGGTACCTGGGATGAAGGCTCTTGCTCTTTCCCAGCTCTTAGCTCTGTTGGGCCTCATTTCTGCAGGCAGGACAGGTGCTTGGCATGACCGAGGCATCACCTAAGTGGGACACAGCTGGCTGAGAGGGAGACAGGCTCTGGTCACAATCTGGGAAAGCAGGATCTCCCTCCAGCTGGGCATAGGGACAGGGGTAGCGGGCTAGTGGTGGGCTCCTCGATGTGCAAGGGCTGCACCTCAGGAACATTTTTGGGTTTCCCAGTGATGTTTATCAAGTGCATTCAAAAGGTGTGTGAGCAGCAGGTGGGCACCTGTACATGAGAGTGGGAGCTGCCTGCTGCCCTCAAGGGTGCTGTGTGGTGCCCTGCTCTGCTCCATACCCTCCCCCCCACCCCTCACCTGTCCCAAAAACAGCAGAGGCACTGAGCTTCCTCCCTGTGGAGTCTCTGTACCCTGGGAGCTCTTGTGGTTTGTCCTGGGCATGGAAATGGCTCATAACCTGCACTGCTCTTCCCAGCTCTGGAATCCCAGATCCCACACTTCACTCCCCCTTCCATGGCCAGAATCCTGTTTGGATGAGGACAGCCACTGTGAGAACTCCCACTCCTTCCCCCGTCAAAGCACGGGCACATTTCTGTGTCTTGGAAGCAGAAAGTCCATGTTACAAACAACAAAAATGCTTTTCCCAAGCACTTGGAGGTAGTGATGACAGCGGTGTGTCCCTGTGAGGACTCCCTGGGTCGCCAGCTCCTTGGTGCAGGGGGCAGTGATCAGGCAACTGCTGCAGTGTAGGTTCCTGTTGAGGGGTGGTCTGCAGGGGGGAGCAGGCACTTCCTGCTGCTGACTGCTAATTTCAAGACTCATCCCCCTCCCTTGGAGATATAATGACCTTGTCCTGCAAAGAAAGGTGAGTGGGAATTGGTGACAAATGTGGGCTGTCTGCTGTGAAACACCAGGAATTCTTCCAGGCTGTAACGAGGACAATTTGTGCGCCTACCCCCTGTGACCCTGGCAGAGGCACCAAATCCCCAATGTGCCCAGAGGGCTTCATGTTTGTTGTTGGAGTCCATGCTGGGGCTGGCGGCTCTGCTGCAGATGTCATGGCACCAGATCTGTCCAAGGGACCTGCAGCGTAAGCTCCCTTGCACTAATTTGAGTGCTGGCTGAGCGAGGATGAACTAAGTTTGCCCGACCCCCTTTCCACAAGACTCTCAGGTGGGAGCATACTCAGCTCTTTCTGGAGCAGCTGCCTGGTGGCAGCAGCTCTTTTAGGTCAATCCTACAGCTCGGAGTCACTTGTTTGTCAACAAGCAGATAAGAGGCAGAGCCCTTTGCACCTCCCTGTCATGTTGGCGAAACACAGGGTCAGGGAGACCCTGCTAGCATTTGCTGAGCTTTTAGGAAAACGCTGTTTTGGCCCAGCTCAGGTAATCAGGGAAGTCCTTCACCCTGTCCTTACATCTCGGAAGGTGATGTTGTCGAAGCCCTGGGGACTGTTGCTCTCTGTCGGTGTCCTTCTCGACAGCCGTTGGTGTTTCAGCCAGTACCAGCCTCCAGCAGCCACCAGTGCCATAATGACAAGGGCCAGGAGCAGACTGAGCACCACCTCCATCACAAAACTGCTGGAGGGTTTCTCTGCAATGGGAGAAATGCTGTCAGGCTCGGCTCACTGCCCAGAGAGCTGCCTCCAGCCTCAGCCCAGCACCAGGTGGCTCTGGGTTGACCTTTCACAGCCAAAACTGGCCCCTTCCACCCTCTCCCCTGCACCTTCCACTGGATTTTCCAAGCTGGAATAGCAGCCTTCCCCGGCGCTGTACATGATGTCATCCAGTGCCACTGTCCCCTCCATCGGCCACCTCCGTGTGGTGATCTCAAAGCTGATCTGGGGGGGAAGATGGGATCTGATGCAGCCCTGGAGACACCCGGCACCCCAGGGTGGCCCCACTTACCTGGAACTCAGTGGGGCTCTGCACCGGCACCACGGCACCCTGCCAGCCCCGGCTGCGGTGCCCCGCCACGCTCCACACCGTGCGCTGCCCTGCAGCGCCATGCAGTGTCACCCGCATCTCTCCACTGGCTGCAAGGAGGGGGCACAGGTGTCCTGGCAATTACCAGCTGCACCAAGCCCACAAGAACCACCAAGCCCTCCCAGCCATGCAGTCCTCTACTGGGATGGCAGCACCCAGAGGGCATGGGCCATCACCACTACCCAGCTGGAGCTGAAGCAGAGTGTCCATGGTCCACAGGTTGGGAGAACGGGAGAACTGAGGCACCCACTCCCATACAATGAGACCCAGGGATGGCACCTCCTCCCTGTCCCTGCAGTGCTCACAGAGGTGCTCCGGGATATCCATGTGGTACCAGAAGTGCAGGCAGGAGTCAGTGGCCATGGGCAGGGGTGGGCTCTCCAGCAGGGCACTGGCGCCCCTGGCACCTAGCACGCTGGTGTCAAAGTGCATGTAGTGACCTGGGGAAGCAAGGACAGAGCACAGGGTGTCCCCCAGTTCTGCACTTATTTGTCTCACCCCGCTTGTCCCACACTTCCCCAAAATGATGCCCAGAGTGATGCCTGGAGGATGATACAAACCAGTCCTGCACCTCACCACCCTTGGGGCTGAGCTGCCCCTCCAAGACAAAGAAGGGAAAGGGATGCTGTGGGACCAGGCCTCACACAGCATACTGGACTGACCCCATCCATCCCCAGCTCCTCTTCCTCACTCTGGCCATGCCAGGGTGCCCGGACAGGGATGGGTGAATCCTACCATTCCTTGTGCTCAGAGTATGATCCTGCTCAGGGCCAGGGTACTTGGCCAAGGTGATCCCACTCTTCCAGCCCCAGGCAAAGCTGTGCAAGCGGGGGTCTGAGGGGCTACTCCAGCCACAAGTGTCCTGCTCGAAGTCACAGGATGCTGGGAGGAAAGCAGGACTGTGAGACACCCAGTGCTACATGGCAGGAGATGGGGCACATGGGTGGCACACACCAACCCCAGCTTTGGGCATGAACAGGTCTGTCCCCATTCCCATGGCTTACATGTCCTCACAGGATGTCTCATCTAACCCACCCCCCCTCCCCGCCCCATCCACACTGCCCCTGTGGGGTGGGGTTTCACCTGGCTCGGGGCAGGCTCCATCTGACACATGCAGGTCATCCAGTGCAATGTATCCGTGGTCACCCCCAGCTCCCACTGCCTCAAACACCACCTGGGTAGGGTGACATGCTAAGGCGGGCAGCCTCCATGCACCCCTCATCATCTCCAGCTGCTCCCAGCACCCTGCTCTGTCTTACCTGCCAGTCATCATTGGGCTGGATGGTGATGTGGCTGCGGTGCCAGTTGCTCCCTTCCATGGTGCTCATGCTCAGAACCTTCCTCCTCACTCTGCTCTGCTCCACGAACACCTCAAGGGAGCCTGCCCAGGCACCCAACATAGAGGAGGGGGTCCAGGTCCATATGGGGCCCCCACTCATCTGGAGGTGCTCTCAGGGGTCCCAGGGCAGTCGATGCTCACCTGGGGTCCCAGCACTCAGCTGGTACCAGAAGGCTAGGCACTGGGCAGACACAGAGGGCTGGTAGGGCTGGGAGGTGAGGGCAGCTGTTTGCCCTGCAGGCAGGGAGACTCTGCCTGTGTTCACCACCATGTAATGGCCTGGAGGAGAGAAGCCCCTGTGCTGTGACTCCCACCCAGCCCTTCTGGGGAGCACTAAGGGACAACTGGGACTAGGTTTTCCCCCCAGGTCAAGGAGCTTGGGAACCTCCCCAGGGTTAGGGAGCCCTGGGGCTAGGAGACTCTATTTAGGGAGTTCTAGGGTTGGGAGGTCCTGTGCAGTATTGCACTCTGCTCATCCTGGGGAGAGCAGGGAGGGCAGGCAGGGCTGGTGTGGGGTACAGGCAGGACACTGAGAGCAGGCAGGGGGGACGCTCAGTGCAGCAGGGCTGCCACAGCCTGTACCTGTGGCAGTGCCGGTGGTGTGGTCGACCACAGGGCCATTGGTGATGCCGGTGCCATTGCTCTGTCGCTGCCAGGTGCCCTTTCCACTGGCTGCCAGCCCACAGCCCTCCACCTCAAAGGAGCAGGAGAGCTCGGCCCCACAGGGTCCCGCTGTCTGAGTGATGTCATCCAGCCCCACGTCCCCCAGGAAACCGTCGTGCAGCACCTCGAAAGCCACCTGCCCCCAGGCAGTGGTGTCAGACACCCTGTGCCTTGCTGGTGCTGGGGACATGGGGGGCATGGTCCTCACCTGGTACCATTGCTGGCCTGTGGCGGGCAGTGTTGCCTGTGCCCGGTGCCAGATGCTGCCGTGGGCTCCTCGGCGGGTCCACAGCACCACTTCCTCCCCTCCCTCTAGCCACAGCTTGAGGTTCAGGGTACCTGGGCAGAGGGGGGGCATAGGGGCAGCCATCCCACAGCCCGTGGGAACCCGACTGTCCTCAGAGTGGAGCTGGGCTGGGACAACCCTGGGAGGATGCCACGGGGCACATACCAATTTGTGGGCCGGCCAGGCGGTACCAGAAGGAGAGACAGCGTGGAGCAGCAGCCGGCTCCTGTTGGGAGGTGAGGAGCTGGGCCCGCTGCCCATAGCTCCAAGGCACAGAGGGGTCCACAGACAAGAAGTAGCCTGAATGTTGGGGACAGCCACGGTGGAAGGGTCATGATGTGAGTGTTCCGCATCACCCACAGCCCAGGTCTGGATGCTCCCAGTCTGCCCTAGGTGAGCTTGCTCTGTAGGCATGGGGCTGCTGGGAGTGCACAAGGTATGTCTTGGCCCTGGTGATGGAAGGCTATGGGATGCCCTGGCCTCCTGGGTTCCCCAAAGAGGAACCAGCCCCTTACCCGAGCCAGTGGTGTGGTCAGAGCCCTGTCCCTGCCCTGTGCTGTGGACCCATCTGAAGTCACTGGACAGATCCTGGTACCAGCCACACATGCCCCTCTCAAAGTTGCAGGACAGCTCTGATCGGAGAGAGGTGACAGTGTGGAAGTGGAAAGAAGTAAGGCATCACAAAAGCAAATGGGTCTCCCAAATGTCTCTTTTCCCCTACTCCCCTGCCCCACTCCCCAAGTTTACTCCACACAGGGGTCCCAGGCCAAGTCAGGATATGTGCTTGGCCCTGCCCTCAGCCTTCTGCACAATGGTCTTGCTCTTGGACAGACTGACAGCCACTAGGCAGCCCCCGTGGAAAGGGTCTGGGGTTACCCTCTCTGCCCACACACCCCTGGCCATACCTGGAGCTGTGGGTGACACCAGGTCGAGGTAGCACTGCTCAAATGTCACATTGTCAACACTGACACTTGCCGAGCTCTGGAGATCCACCAGTGCCAACAGCTCAACCTGGGGGCAGGAGCCATGAGCCCTGGATGCCCAGCAGCACTGGCACTGTCCCACTGAAAGAACCCCAGGCTGCTCCTTGTGCATCCAGCACACCTGGAAGGGCCGGCTTCTCTCTCCCAGCAGGACACGGACATGACCCCCAGTTCTGCTGCCATGACCTTGAGTCTGCCAGGCCAGCTGGGTGGTGCCAGTGATGTGATCTGTGACACTGATGGCGAGGAAGCCTGGAACAAGAGGTAGTGCAGAGGCTGTGGGCACCCAAATGCCTGGCCACTCTGTGGGAGTCCTCCATAGCACCAGCCCACAGCCATAGGGTGCAGGGACATGGACAGGGGCATGAACACCCCAGCTCCAGGATTATGTGATAGGGCAAAGCAGGGTTGGGAGAGACAGCAAAGGCAGGTGGGCATGGGGGGTCTGGGAACAGGAAGCAGGCAGGGTGCCCTAGGGATGGGCAGAAGGTTACCTTGGGGGTCACTGTGGATGTGGTAACTCAACTCCATGGTGCAGGCAGGACCAGAGGGGCCCAGCAGAGGCGATCGTGCCTTCGCAGGACCCACCATCTGTCCTTCTCCTGTCTGGAGGGCTAGGAAAGTCCCTGGGCACAGAAACACTGTGAGGTGAATACTGGGGTCCTACATCACTGCCCAGCATCCTGCCGGGGCATCATCCCCCATTGTGCAGTGACACCCACTGGGGATTCCTGCTATAGGGGCTCCCGTGATGCTGATCACTGAAGAGCATTGTCTGGGTGGTGAGAACAGCCTCACCTGTGAGGAAGATGTCAGATTCAGTGCCCTTCTGCAGACCCCAGCGCAGCTGCCCCACACTGACGTCGTGCCAGCCCCCAGCCCCTGACTCGAAGGTTGTTGTCCCTGCAAAGTCAAAGAATCCCAGAATCCCAGACTGGTTTGGGTTCAAAGGACCTTAAAGCTCATCTTGTTCCACCCCTCTGCCATGGGCAGGGAGACCTCCCACCATCCCAGGCTGCTCCAAGCTCTGTCCAACCAGCCTCGGACACTTCCAAGGATCCAGGGGCAGCCACAGCTTCTCAGTGCAACCCAGAACTCCGGGCTCAGTCTTGCCAGGCCATTGTTCTCCCAGGGGCTGTGCAGGCACTCATGTGCCCTGGCCATGCCAGTCCAGGGGTGCCTGGCTCCCTGTAGTGCCAGGGTACTGGTGCAGGTGCCTGCCTTGGCTCTCACCACAGCGCTTCTCGTCGGAGCCATCAGCACATGTGTCAGCGAAATCACAGGCCAGCTCTGCAGCAATGCAGTCCCCATTGTCACAGGCCACCTTGTCAGCTGCGCAGGGGCTGGAACCCACTTGGCTTGGTAGTGTGACCAGAAGTTTCTCTGATAGTGAAACACACCAGGATGGAGAGCAACAGCATCAGTGTCACCCCTTCAAACCACTGTCCCCTGTCCCCATGCATCTCCCTGACTATCCATTACCCCCATCTCGTCCTGTCCCATCCCAGCCCAGCCTAGCTGCCATCAGCTGAAGGGGACCCAGGGCCTAGTAAGAGCTGCTTGTGTGACACATTTTGACACAGAGGATGGAGTGTCACAGCCACAGGAGAAAAACACCAGCACCTCAGGGCAAGTGTTTGCTGCGCTGCACCCAGGATAGTCCCTGTGATGAGCAGATGGACAGCCAGACCACATGGGGGGGTCCTTTAGGCATGGTGCCATGGGCACAGGACACCTGGGACAGCTGTCCAGACTGGAGCAGGGTGAGGGACAGTGCCCACCAGCTCACCCTGCTCCTTCACACAGCCCGGAGACAGGATCAGGTCATCGATGGCCACAGTCCCCCCGCTGCCAGCCACCCCCTCGATCAGCACCTGGAGGAAAGCACCATGTCAGCAACATCAGCAAGGGGTCCTGCACAATATGGAGGGGATTAGGGTGACACCAGGGAGCCATGGGAGGGGGGGAGCCAGAACCTATCATGGACTGATATTCTACCTAGGAAGGGACTCAGTGGGAGCAAGGGCAATGCTGTGGCTGACAGGGATGCAAAACGTGGGCTGGCACAGCCATGGTGGGCTTGGGGGGTGGTGCTGCCCCTGTATGCAGCTGCGATCCCTAACCCTGAGGGCAGCCCAGCTCCCCTCAGCACAGCACCAACCCACCTTGAAGGGATCCATTACATTGAAGTCCACTCTCTCCCGGACCCAGAAGCTGCCCAGGTCTCCTGTCCTCTCCCTCATCAGGTGCTTGGTAGAGTTGGTCACATAGGAGATGCTGAGGTTGCTGATGGCTGAGCCATGGAGGTGGCAGTACAGCATGAGCTGGGAATGGGGAGGAGGATGAGCAGGGCAGGGGCACACAGCCCCCGGCATCCCACAGAGGGGCTGTGATGAGCTCAGAGCTCCCAATGGGCACTAGAGATGTCACCAAACCACCTCCAGAAACCCGATGCCTATCCCTGGCAAGGGCAAATCATAGCCCCAGCCCCTCATGAGGGTGCCCAGAGCTGGGAACCTCATCTCCCATCACCACTATGTCCACATGAGCTGTGACATGAGATCCCAGCTGAGACTCACAGAACAGGAGTTGGTGGCTTGGAAAGTGGGGCTGCTGAGTTGAGCTGTGCTACCAGCCTGTGCAGTGGGGCCGCTGCCCACGTGGAGGAAAAAGCCTGTAAGAGATGCTGGGGCTGAATGTAGCCAGGAAGACGTGTTGGTGCAGGACACCGCTGTCCTGGCACAGTGTTGAGCAGAGCCCAGGCATGTGCCACCCCAGGGTATGTCCACCTGCAGTGGGGCTCTGCTGGGGCACTAGTGCCCCACCACATACCAGTCCTGCTGTTGTTGCTGTGGTCCCGAGTGGGAATGCCATAGGAGGTGCCCAGGTTCAGGCTCGTGTTCCTGCCCCATGCTGGTGGCCCTTCCACCACCTCCCAGCCACAGAGATCGTAGTCAAAGGAGCAACGGGTGAAATTCTCTGCAAGGAGAAGGGACAGCAGTGACCCAGAGACTCGGGTCCCAGCCCTCTCTTGGATGGGTAGGTCCCTGCAATGGGCTGATGCCACCCCTCTGCAAACCCTCCAGGTCACTTTGCCCTCCCAGCGGGGGCAGAACTGGGGGGATCCCTGCCAGCCCAGAAAACAGCTTTGCCCCATCAAGGCAGACCCTTAGTACAGAACTCCTCCCCAGGGCCAGGGATGCTCACTGCACTGCGCTGCACCCTCGTCTGAGTTGTCCCCGCAGTCATCGGTGCCATCGCAGAAATGACGCTGTGCCACGCAGGAGCCACGGTGGCAGCGGATCTCCTGGGCCCCGCAGACCTGTCGCCTGGCCTCTGGGATGATGTGACACGTGTCAGCACATGTCAGCTGGTCCCACAGAGACATGGTGAGCACTCCCACATCATTTCTTGGGATGGCGCAAGGGACAGGTTTTCACTGCCCACCTCATGCTCTGGCCAGGGAATGGTGCCCCATGACACAGTGAGCAATGGGAGAACTCCCCTAGGTTTTGCAACCCACCCAGTTTCCCCAAGATCCCAGCTCACATCCCAGAAGATGTGGGACTCACCTGGTAAGCCACAGTTCCTGAACATGATGTCATCAAGTGCCACCTTTGCCCCACAAGTGGGTGGTTGTGTCAGGGAGAAGACGAGCTGTGATGGGAGGATGGGGATGGCGTGAGCTGCCCAAGCTGGGTCTCAGAACATCAGCCAGCTTTTCTGGTCCCAGTTTATGGGGACAGTGCCCAGATACCAATACTGTCTCACCTGGAACTGCTCTGTGATCCGGCCAGGGTAGGCAACCAGCTGGAGCCAGCCCTCACTGCTGCGCTCGGGGCTCTGCCACAGCCCCACCACCTCATCCTTGTGTGCCACAGCCAGGCGCAGCACTGGCCACTTTGTCTGGTTCAGCCCTGAGGGAAGCCCCAAAAGTGCCCCTTGGTATGGGGCATCCTGGGATACCCAAAGGAACAGAACGGAGCCCTGCCAGCTCTGGGGGCTGAAGCTGGGACTCCCAGGTCCCACCAGCTCTGCATGTGGAATGTGGAAGAGGCAAATGGGATCCATCTCAAGGCGCTGGTGTCTCTGTCCCTGCCATAGGGACAGAGGGCCCCATCCCTCCCCACTGACTCCCATCCTCACTGCCCAGTAGCTGATGCTGCCTGTGCCCACCTTGGCTGCTCTCACAGCTTCCTGAGAGGTGATACCAGGTTCTGATTTCACATGTGGCAGCTATTTCGCGCATCTCCGGTGACCTGAGCCAGGCTGTGGCCACGATCTTTGCTGGGGGGGACATGGTCACCAAGAACCAACCTGGGGAGGGCAGAAAGCAGAGCAGGGCTGCAGCCCCATGGGGTGGCACCAGAGCTGTGCCAGCACTACTGCCCCTCCATGGGTCTGCTCCATCCCCTGCACCCTAAAAGGATGGATGTTCTGGCACCCTGACTCTGAGGCACTCATAGCCCAGTAGAGTGGTGCTGTGGGTGCCCAGAGCCTGCTCACCAAGAAGCTCCTGCTTACCCAGGTCAGTGCCCATGGTGTGGTCTGAATGAGGCCCCATGCCCCACATGGCCAGGTTGGCCTGGCCTCGCACCCATCCATACGTCGAGGTGCCCACATCCTGCCAGCCACAGTCACTGTCCTCAAAGTCACAGGTGAAGGGGGTGCCCAGCACTGCTGAGCTCCGTAGGTACCCTGAGGGTGGGCAGATGGGGGGGGTCAAGGCAGGTTTGGGGCTACTCTGGGGACCTGTGCCCACCCCAGGGAACTTGACCCACCCAGGGACCTGTGGCCAGCCTGGGGGACCTGCACACAGCCTGTGATCCTGCACCCCCACACCTGGCAGACTCACCTGCACTCAGGTGACCTGTGTTCACACTGCACAAGGGACCTACCCCCACTCTGTGGATCTGCATCCACCCTGGCGTCCTGTACCCATCCTGGGGGACCCTGCATCCATCCTGGGCACCAGCACCACCCCAGGGACCTGCACCCACAACACCCCCCTGCTCTCACCCCGGGAGCAGGGCCTGAGGGTGAGTCTGGGGGCCTGGGGAATCTGGGCACCCACCACACTGGTTCTCATCCGAGCAGTCACTGCAGTCACAGACAAAGTTGCAGAGCTGCTCAACCGTGCTGCTGCAGCTGTTGATGACCATGGACCCACTAGGGAGGACGGTTCTGGCTATAGGAGAGAAAATGGGGCTGAAAACCCTGCAGGGAACCAGGCACGATGACCACAGCAGGTGACAGAGGGCAAGCGTGACCTGCAGATGACATTTGCCTGGGCACTTCAATTTGGGACCCTGCTGGGGCACGTACTGAGCTCTCAGTAGCATCTTCCCCTGGACAATCCCCCATCACTGACCCAGTACTCCACATCTCTTGCACTGACCCCTCCCACCATCAGCCTTGGTTTGTCAGAGCCTGCCGGGGCACTGACTCTGCTGTATCGCAGAAATAGGAAAACTTCTTCCAAAAATATTTGTCCCATGCTGAACAAAGCCATTAGTGATCCAGTGCTGGGGGCTCCAGTACCTGCTCACCCTGGGAGCCCTAGGCTGAGTTCACCAGCAGAGCCCAGTGGGCTGCGCTGTACCTGCCCCGGCCCCCAGTGCTGGGGCAAAATGCTGGGGAAGACCAGAGTGGAGCAGCCAGCACAGAGGCCCCTTCCCTCCAGCGACACAACCCCCGCCCGTGTCAGCAGAGCTTACCCAGCAGCACCAGGAGGGCCAGCATCCCCTGCCCGCTTGCAGCCATCCCTGCCACCGCGATGGCAAAACAGAGCTGGGAGACCGTGATACACACACACACACACACACCGTGACCCTCTGGCTGGAATGTGCTCTTCAGGACCTGCCTGCGTTGGACTTCAGCCCCGCTGTTATCAGCTCCCCTGGCTGGGCAAGCAAGTTTATGGCAAGGCTGTGCTGGCTGCGACCCTGTCAGCAGCAACGCCGGCACCACAGCAGCGAGCTGGAGCCAGGTGCCCCAGGGAGACCTTTGGCTTTTCCCCACTGAACCTCTCTTCTTCAGCCCATTTTCCTCCCAGAACAAGACAGTGGATGCAACTCTGACTGGGACGGGGCACAGCTCTGTAGAATGTGCCCGCTTGGTGAGGGATGAGCCAGGAATGTTGCCAGCCCTGTGGGGGAAGCTGGCACCTCTGCTAAGGACATGGGGGCTCTGCCAGCCCCTGTGCATAAGGAGAGTGGAAGATACTTTGGGTATAGGGTTGGCAGTGAGCTGCACTCTGGCTGGGAGTCAGCAAAATCTCCAGTATTCCATCTTACCCTGCTCTCTGGCCCTGGGAAGCCATTCCCTCTTGTCACTCCAAGCTCTTGTCCAAACTCCCTCTCAGGAGCTTTCCTGGAGCCCCTTTAGGCACTGGAAGGGCCTCTTAGGGTCTCCCTGGAGCCTGGGAATGCCAAGATGCCAGTGGGAGGAGCCAGCCTTCACCCTGCCTGCTCCGCTCCAGCTGGCAGCACTTCAGCATGCAGCTTATGACTGCTACAGGGTGAAGGGGTTCAGCTCTAGGGCCACAACCAGATCATTTCTGGGGGAGAACATTCCTGGCAGAGCCCCAGCAAGCGCTGATGAGCCTGGAAGAAGCACAACTTGGTGGCCAGAGCCCCACAGATCACCACCAGTGTTGCCTGGCACTGGCAACTTGTTTTCTCCAACCTGGGCAAGGGAAGCTACCCCATAGGACCCCTCTCACCTCTGTTGCCACAGCCTCCATGCACAGAGAGGGGCCTTGTTGAGCAGATCCTCCCACTGAGCCGATGGCCTTGAAAGGCAGATTGCAGAGGGATTGCATCAGGGGCAGTAAACACAGACTCAGCTCCTTCTCCCCGCACCAGCCAGGCCTAGTGGGGACCAGCAGCCCCACATCACCCAGTCCAGGAATGTCAGAGAGCAGGAGTCCTGCCCAGGAACCTGGCAACACCAAGTTGGCCACAGGCCAGTGCCGTTACCACTGGCAAAGTAGCCACTGGCCTCCTGGGCAGAGCCTCTCTCACAGATCTGACCCCTCCCCTCTGAACTGGGGATGCTGGTGGTCCCAGTGTGAAATGTGGGCAAACATGAGCAGATCGAGCCTGGGGCAGTGATGATGATCACAGGACAGTGCAGAATAGAAGGTAAAACGGGATATCATCCCATCCTACCCCTTGGCTCCACAACAGTTCCCTGGAGGATGTGTCTCCAGATGGTTTTTGAGTCTCTCCACAGGAGATTCCCTGATGATGATGGGCCTGGACTTTGCACAAGGAGAGGCTGAGCTGGATGTGCCCAGCTTGGAGAAGATGTAGGGGGATGTCACCCAGGTAAGCACTGGCAGGAAGGGTGCAGGAAGCCAACCCTTCGAGCAGGGAGTGTTCCAGAGAGGACTGAGACAACCAGAACAAAGCAAGAATAGCAAATACCATTTAAAGAAAAAACATTTTTCCTGTGAAAAAACACCACTGGAGCTGGCCCTGTTAGGCCAGTGGATGGACAGGACATCCCAGATGTGTCTCCATGATCCAGTGACTTGCAGGTTTGCAGATGACTCCATATGACTTCTGGGTAACATTACCCCCCAGCACAGGGGAGGGTCACACCTCGCAGGATGGAAGACAAAGCACAGCAGAGCCATATTTTTGCCTATGAAACTCACTGTGAGCTTCCCTTGGAGTTTGGACACAGGCTGAGCTTTGGACACAGGGCACAGGCTGCAGGTTGAGCTGACCCTGCATGGCTCTGGATGCAGAGGAAGGAATCCACATCTCTGAAGACACAAAGCAGAGGGAGCAGCAGGATCATGGTCAGGCAGGAGCTGGGAGCATGCAGGGTCAGAATCTAACAAAATAGGGCTGGGAGATTCCTCCAACCTCAGCCTCACATGGAAGAGCGACTGAACCAACCCAGCCTGCATATCTCCCTGGAGCTCTCCAGCCACTGAGCTGGAGGTTTTCCCAGTTTCTCCTCACCACTCCTCACTGGAAGCATAAGCAAGGAGAATTCCTGGGAAATTCTGAGACAGGAGCTGGTCCTGGGTGGCCGGAGGAAAGAAATCAGGGAGGATGCTTTTCCTCAAGGTGTGACCACTTGCCAGAGTAGGAATGGGCATGTTCTTCCCAACCATGTTCCCAGGCGGCTCAGTTCCCTCCCTGCAGGAGATGGGGCTGGTCTCTCCCCCAGGTCTACCCTGCTCTTCCCCCCCGGCCTGGGCATTGCTTTCCTCTCTCCTGCCTCAGTCCTTTCCAAGGCACATCCTGATACACCCCTTGCTGTTCTCACCCCAGACTCTGCCTGCTCCCATGCCAGGCCCCTCTCAAGGGACAGAAAACCTGGGGGATCCTTTCCACTGTCAACAGGCACAACCCGGAGCTGGGAAGGAGCAGCCAAGCCATGAGAGTGGCCATCAGAGCAGCTGTGCTCCCCCAACAACTTTAATTCTCACAGATACACGTGGGATGAGCTGCTGGCACCAGGAGGCCAGGGCAGAGCAACCACTGGCTTCACCAGCTTCGCCATGCCAGGAGCACCTGGCATAGGGACAGTCCAGTGATGGCAGAGAACGGGCGAGTTCAATACCGAGAAAAATCAGGAGAGCCTGGAGCACCACCAAGCATGCGGAGCCTGCTGCCACTGCCCCGGCGCTGCATACAGCTGTGCCAGCTCTGGGCTGGCACCAGAGACAGAGGAGTCAGTACCCTTCATCTGCCCAGGTGACCTCGTAGTCAGGATACTTGGCCTTCAGCTTCTCTGTGGTCACAGCGTGGTCAGCTCGTCCAAAGCCCTGCATAGGAAAGAGGGTTCCCAAGGAGAGTTCGTGAGAGACTTGCAGGGAAGCCTGGCAAATCCCAGGGCAGTTCTGGCAGACCCCAGCAGCAAAGAGGCCACAGAGCCTGTGTCAATCCCACTGTGGCAGCCCTGCCTGACTCCAGCTGAGGCTGGTGTAGCACACAGGCAAGAGGACAGTGCCACCATGAAGCTGCGAAAACTGTGTGCACTATGGCCCGGGGACCACCACCCTGCCCTGGTCCCAGCTGGGCTCTCTGCACTCAGCACAGCAGGTGCTGCGGCATCCAGGGACGCGCCATGCCAGAAATGTTCTAGAAGGTGCCTCCAGTCACCCTTACAAGGCCTCAACAGCACCTGACACTCCTGCAAGGACGCACTCAGGAGACACAAAGTGGGGACACAGCTCTTGTGCAATTCCCAATTCCCCCTGGCAACACCTGGAGCTGCGTACAGCCACTGTGGGACTCCATGGGACCCCTGGGGGCCCACAAGCAGGTGCTGGGGGGGTTCATGAGATGACCCCACTGTGGCCAAGCACCGCTCACCCGAAGGGGCTCTGCGAAGCCTCCCCTCCCTGGGGCACTCCGGGGAGCGCCCAGGAGACGCGGGAGCGCCGCCCCACTCACCCCTTCCGTCCCCGAGGGAGGGGATGCGGTGCCAACTCGGCCGCCGTCAGTGCGACCCACACCGCGAAGGGAGATGCTGCGTCCCTGCCTGGGTACCCCCCCGGCTTCCGCTTACCACCGAGTACCCGTAGACGTGGATCTTCCTCTCTTCGGGGCGGTGGGAGAGGCGGCCGCCGCCCAGGCACTCGCAGCTCAGGCCGTGCCGCGCCAGCTCCTCCGCGGTGCGCTCGAACAAATCGGCTGCAGAGAGGGAGCGGGGGGGGAGCGGGGACCCCCATGATGGGCCAGACCCCCTGCAAGCCCCTGCCCGCCCCCGGGGCCCGCGGCCGCTTCCTTCGGCACCCC
>VWZN01003299.1:29324-62628 GCA_013396955.1 Regulus satrapa
CGGCCCCGGTTCCCAGCCCTGCCCCCACCTCTCTCAGCATCCTCTCTTCCCCCTGGACCTCCCCCTGCCCCTGGGGACACCCGGTGCCATCCCTCAGGGGGTTGCCCCCCACCATGGGTGTGAGTATCTGCGAGACCTCCGGTGCCCCCGGGGGCATCCAGGCTCAGCCCCACACCCTGTACAGAGACCGCACAGCCCCCGCAGACACCTGCAACAGCAGCCTCCTTGCAACAGCAGCCCCCCAGTGTCGGCAGACCCCCAGGCCTGTCCTACCTGACCTTGCCCCATCACCGTGGCCCTGCACGGCCGGGACCGACTGGGCAGCGAAATCCCCTGCTAAGCTCCTCCATGGAATGGCCTCATTTTCTCAGAGTCTCCGGGCTGTCGCTGCCTGTGGTGGCTGGAGCCTACTGGGATGCTCAGTGATGGAGATGGATGAAGAAGGCACAGAACAGCCCCGGCACACTCTGGCCCCAGCGTCTCCAGCACAGCACAATCCCTGAGTCATACTGTGCCTCAGTTTCCCCCATTAGGTCCTTGAGCCACCCTCCAATGCTGGGAGCAGCCCCAGCACTTGTGGGTGCCATGGCAAGGGGCCATGTAGCCATGGCCTTGGGACCCCATGGCTGCTGCTCTCCATGTGTTTCTGCATGGCAGGTGTACCCCGGGATTTGCTTTATTCAAAATCATTATAGCCAAGACCCTTTCCTTCCTCCATTGAAGCACCACGAATAACCTTTCACTGTCTCTGGTGCCTGCACCAGGCACAGCAGTGCCGGAAGGCCTGTGCGGGCTGGCAGCATCCTGATTCCCGCAGGAATGCCCCTGGGAGCAGTGGGCATTGCTGGGCCCGCTGGGACCAGCAAGCAGTATGTGCCCTGGATGCCGACTGAGCACCAGGAACTCATTGCACTGACGCGTGGCACATGAGCTGGGGGAGGAGCTGGGAGCAGAGTCAGTCTGTCCCTGCTGCACACGCAGGGCCAAAGACACCCCTGGGACCCCTGCACCATGTTCAGACGGGTCCTATCACTCCACCCACCCCGTGCACTCCCCAGCACTTTCATGTTTCTCTCTGCGGGACACAGGGCTCCGGCTGCTGGTCCAGCCGCTCCCGCTGCCCCCGGCTTCCTGCCCCCGCGGTCCCCGCCGTGCTGCTCCATCTGCTCCCGCCTGCTGCCAACCCCGCACCAGCCAGCCCGGAGTGCCGCCGATGTGGCCGCTGATGCACTGCCCGGAGCACTGGGCAGGCTCCACATCCCCTGTGCGCGCAATCACCGGAACAATGCAAGAGCCCATCCCTGTGGAATGCAGAGTCCTAGCATGGAGGAGAATGCTGCCTTTAAGGCATCCCCTACAGTGCCACCCTCTGTCCATGCAGCTGTGGCCCTGGGTGACACCTGCATGGATTGAGGTCACCTGTCCAGAGCTCTGGGCTTTGGACTGGCCACAGGTCCTAAATCAGGGAACAAATGGGCTGGACCGTGTCCCCCAAGCCCCATGGCAGGGGACAGTGGGACCATCTGCTCCCTGTGTGAGGCTGCTATTCCAGGCTGGAAAGTGCTTAGGGATCCAAGTGGACGGCGGGCAGGTCTCCACACACCGGAGATGGCGGCGCCATGTCATGTGCTCAGGGCGATGGGGTTCTGGACACTGCCTTCCCCCCGCCCTGCTCCTCATACTCTTCTTGCACCTCTTCCTCCTTGAGCCAGTGGCAGTCTGTGGCAGAGGAGCAGACTCCCCTCGAGGAGGTTGGAGCTGAGGGGCTGCAGTCATGCTCGCTGCTCAGGGCTGTCACCTGCCCTGAGCATGGGGCCATGCTGCTGCTTTGGGCTGTGACACCCCAGGCTCCCAGTCTGCAACACTCAGGTGGGGGAGGCAGCTCCAGCCCCACAGGAGCTGAGAAGGGGTGGGGGGCAGGGCTGGGGGGCTGCCCCTGGAATTTTGCCTGCCACTCACAGGGATGGCAGCCCCTCACATGGAGGGGACCCTCTTGGCACAGCCATGTGGGCAGCAAGACTTGGCAGGTTGGGATGGAACTATACCCTACCCCTGTGCGAAGAACAGAGGTGTTGGGCCCCTGCTATGGCTCTGTGGGTCCTGGCTTGTCCCTGGCTGAGCTGCTGGGGCTCATGTTCTGCCACAGGATCACATGAGTAATTAGAGGGGTCCCACAAACCTGGCTCCTGAAATCCTACAAGGAAAAGGCCAGACTGAGGCCTGTTCCCAGGCAGGAGCAGTTCCTGCCCCTGTGTTCTGTGGCTTGCTGCCAAGCTGGGCCAGTGTGGGGGCAAATTGCCCTTTCAGTGGGGCCTTTGCCTCCTCGGTATTGAGTCCTCCCCCAGACCCCATGGGGAGCAGAGCCAAAATGTTCACTGTGTCCCTGTCACTCAGTTTCCCCACCAGCCCCTGACAGTGTGTACCTGGCCAGTGTTTGCAGGTGACAGACTTACTTCTGCTGGGTCCCATTCAAAGGGGAAATCTGCACTGATGCAGCGGAACCATATGCCCAAAGGTCATCCTGGAGGTCTGACTCTGGACACTAGGTGAGACCCAAAGCAGGGCAGATCTCATCCTGTGAGGGACATGGGAGGTCACACCTGTCCTACACAGCTGCAAAGCTGGGAAGAGGTTTGGGGACACCCAGCCTTGCCCAAAGACCAATTCATTGAGGCCACGCTGAGAGCTCACTGTGAGATTTGACACTAACCTGGCACAGGATATGTCACAGGATGCAAGTCCCATCATGTCCCTTGGTGCAGCTAAGTGCAGGAAGGGGCCACCCAATGCAGGAGCTCCCCGTGCCTGTCCCAGGGATGTTAACCCTGGTGGGGCTGGGCTTGGCGGCAGAGGCCAGTCCCTGCTGGCTGGAGCTCTCCTGGACCAGCCCTCCTGTCACACCAGCAACTGGGACTTGAGGGGGCAGAGGAATGAAGTCAGGGAGAGGGGAGACTGGTGGGGGCCACAGGGACATAAGTAGAGGAGCACAGCTCTGACTGGGCCATCCTGGAGCAGTTTTTAGGCATGAGAAAGACATTTCTGGGCATTTGCAAAACACTGTCAGGAGGGCCAGAGATTCACCAGGAGGCAGGTATGGGCAGGAGCAGGTGGACAGAGAGCGGAGGCCTCCAGAATAAGGGTTTTCTCCAGGATGCCTGTGGCAGCAGCACCTGCTCCAGCAGGCATGGAGGCCCTCCCAACACTGAGGCCAGCCATGGCACCAACTGTCCCTGGGCAGGTTGACTTGTCACTTCTGTGTGACAGCTGAGGAGGGACAGAGGGTAAAACCCCAGCCAGGAGGGCTGAAAGAACAGAGGGCTGGAGCCCCTCTGCTCTAAAGCCAGACTGGAAGAGCTGGGCTTGTCCAGCCTGGAGAAGGCTTTGGAGAGATCTCAGAGCCCCTGCCAGGGCCTGAAAGGGCTCCAGGAGAGCTGGAGAGGGACTGGGACAAGGGATGGAGGGACAGGGCACAGGGAATGGCTTCCCACTGCCAGAGGGTAGGGATAGATGGGATATTGGGAAGGAATTGTTCCTTGTGAGGGTGGCGAGGCCCTGGCCCAGGGTGCCCAGAGCAGCTGTGGCTGTCCCTGGACCCCTGGAAATGTCCAAGGCCAGCCTGGACAGGGCTTGGAGCAGCCTTGGATAGTGGAATGTGTCCCTGTCCATGGCAGGGGGGTGGAATGAAATGAGCTTTAAGGTTCTTTCCAAAACCAGTTTGAGATTTCATGACCTGACCATAAGGCCCACCGGGGGTCAGTGGAGCCCATCGCCCTAGAAGCAGCAAGACTGCCATCAGAAATTCTGCCCATTGTTTGGGACACTGCCCAAAAGAACTCCTTGAAGCTGAGAGTCCTCACCTTATTGGGGAAGTGATTGCAGATTCTGTGTTAGCTGTCTTAAAATCTTGGGAATTCTCAAGTCAGGCAGTACCAGTTCCATTTGACACCACAAACCTGTATTCAAATGTTGGTGGAGCTTTAATTGGTTTACCTTCTTTATAAAATAAATCTCATTTGAATATACTGTTTGTCTAAATTTTGTAAGATCTTGTGACTCTCCAGCAGCCCCAGTTTGGCACTGGAATGGGGCACTGGTGTGGTGATGCCAGGGGAAGCCAGCATGGCCCACTCCAAGAACGCAAAATGAGGAGATTCCTCAGAGAAACTCTGAAAGCAATTGGGGAAAAATATCTGGAAGGACGTTAAACTCAAGAACCCCATTTCCACCTCTGCCCTGTGCCGGGCGAGCTACTGAGGAGATGGCACATTGTCCCTGCCGGGCGGGACAGCCCGCCTAGTTGCGCTGCGCTCTGGGATCTGCCCAGTGGGCTGCAGATGCCAAGCAGCCAACAGGTCCCCAAAATGCCCAGCCTGGGGAGCCGGGGGCCAAGCTGTCCTCCCCAGGGATGCCCTTGCCATTCCAAGGGATGGGGAGGGCAGCTCCTGCCCGCGGTGTCCGGGGCTGCCTGGGGCGGGACGGTGGGACGTGTCAGACCCCGCCAGCAGTTTGGGACTCGTGCCCCGCACGGCGATTCCCAAAATGGCTGTGTTAGGGAAGGGCTGGATGGCCCCGATGGCACAGCAGAGTGAGGAAGAGGCTGCGCAGCTCAGCACGGAGCCCGCGATGGGAAGCGACAGCGCCGCGCCGGCACCACCAGCCTATCCCCGGGGCCACCTGTGAGACGGAGCCAGTGTCAGGGCAATTGCACCTGCAGGGTGATGGCTGCGCCAGGAACGGGCTGAGGTGCACCTCGAGTCGAGCGTGAGCCTTCAGTGAGGCAGCTCATGGCTCTCGCTCGGCTTCCCAAATGCAGCACAGAACTGGTCAGGGGACCACCAGCAGTACCGGGAGGCGATGCTGGGTCCATGCCGTGCTCCCAGTAGGATGTGATTCCATGCAAAGAGGTTGCATCTGGGGTTTGCCAGGCCTCTTGTCAGGAGGTGGGTGCTGCATCGTCCCCCCGCCCCTCCCCCACAGGTGCTATGGCCACCCAAGCAGTGGTGAGGACTCCAGCACTGGGGGAACACTGCGGGGCTCCCCAAAATGGGGATGGGGGGCTGTGGCACCCACCTATGCCCACCCTGTGGAAAACGGGGGTGACTGGCACCCAGTGCCTTGCCATGTGTGTGACATGGGTGACTCTGGGAAGTGTTGGGTGTGTGCTGGGTGTTGGGTATTGGGAAATGCTGCCCAACTCCTTCCTATGCTGTTCAATTCACAGTGGGGATGAATATTTCATCATTTGATACCTTCCCTTTCTCCCGGGCTCTCTGTTCCCCATCCTCCCTGTGTGAGCACCCACTGCAGGACCAGCCTTGGGGGAATAGAAAGGGTCTGACAGACATCTGCCATCCCTGCTCCTGGGGAAGGCCTGAGGAGCACAGGCAGGGTGAGTGGCACAGGAAGGGCAGGGGAGTGCTGTGGGCATGGGCCTCTGCCCCCACTGCAGGCAGCACCACTGCAAGCTGCTGTGAAATCCTCTGTTTCCAAGGTAACGTGGGAATCCCACAGCTGGGAGAGGCAGAGCTGGAACGGGATGAGATGCTTGCTGCTGGCGCCCTGCAGCTACTGTCTGGGGGTGATGGTCTCCTTTTCCCAAGCTAGTTTGCATCACTGTGATGCTTGGCTGGGGGCAGAAGGGTCTCTTCCTCCTTCTAGCTTCTCTCTCTCTCTCATCCCTTCCCTCCTTCCAGCTCTGAACCAAGGGAGAAACCAGGCCGTGTTGCCCACCTGAGGGCTGGGAAGGGAGCTCTGCAGGCCCCCTGGGGTCTCCAAGGTTAGACAGGCACTCCCTGGTGCTCACCAAGGGTGAGGTGAAGCTGTTTGAGCAGCTAGTGAGAAGTCCCTGCCTGCACAGATCGCTATAACCCCCCATTTCCTGTTGATGCTCCTTGGGAAGGACTAATTAGTCCCCAGAGGCTTGCAGGAAAATCAGAGGTCAGGCTCAGGGCATCCATCTGCTGACCCACAGCAGAGCCACAGGCAAACCCTGTTTCAGATACCCCTGTGCTCCACAGTGGCTGTGAGGAAGTGTCTTGGTGCTGCCTCACCACCAGTGCACTGGGCAGGGCGCTGAGGCTCCCTCCAGCCCCCCTCAGTGATGCCACACAGCAGCCTGGTCATTCGGGATCTCTCATAGCTGCAGGGGTGCCCAGACACTGGTGACCCTGGCAGGTGGGAACCCATCACCTCACATCCGCCACAGAGCCACTATTCCTGACAAAGGCACAGGGAGGGTGTTTCTCCTGCCAGCTCCAGGGAAAAGCCTACTCTTTCTCTGGCTGGCTGGCTCCCTCCCACAGCCAGCCTACAGACACCAACTCTGGCTGCAGCCGTGGCTGCTGCCCAGGCCAAGCCTCATACACTGGGAGTGCTCTCTGTGCATCCTGGAGCACGGAGAGGCGGGACTGATATCCTGCAGGTGTCCCCTGCCATCAGGAGGCACAACAGCCCCATCTGCCTCCCATCTCCCCTCTGTGGTGATGGAGAGCTGCACCTCGACCTCCCCTCTTTGCTCCTGCCCTAAGGCAGAGCCTGCCAACAACCTGGGGGTAACCAAAAGTTTTAGGGGTTCCCAGGCTGGCCGCCCCATGCAGCTCCAAGCAGAGCATGCATGCATGCAGACCTTTAACCTGGATATGGAGTCCTGTTCCCCACAGGCTGCCTGAATCCCCAGTTTAGCTGACCACGCCACACTTCAACCCACTGGGGTCTGCCTGAGCCCACGGGATTGCCCATGATGGCTCACTGAAGGTACCAGAGGATAATCGCTTCTACTCAACAACCACCCTGCCTCAGAGTTGGGAGAGGAAGTCTGGATACTCACCGTGGAACACCCTCAGGCCAGCAACATGCCAGACACCTAAAACGCTGCAGGCTGGTTTTGGAGGCAAACCTATCAGTTAAAAAGGCTCAACTACTTGCCCTGGTATATTTGTGCAGCAGACTGAGCCAGCACTGGATTAATTTTATTATGCCGTGATTGAGGCTGTTGCTAGGCTACAGCCCCAGTCCCTAAACCTGTCCTACTGGAGGATTTCCCCACCATCCTTCATCTGGCTGCTCTGGGGCATCCCAAAGAACAGGGAAGCACCGTGGGCTCTCCAAGCAGCTGGACCCTTGGATATAGGGACATTGCAGGCAGCAAACCTATCATCCCCCCCAGCCCTGGCCCAGATCCATCCTGTGCCAGGGCTGTGGGCAGCCAAGTTGCCCCACAGCCCTCCCAGAGCCTCCAAGAGCACTCAAAGTTTTACTTTTTTTTTTTTTTTTCCTGATAAAATCTAAGTTTTAATGACCTTCTCATGTTCACTGCTGGGATGAAGGAAGCAAATCCCCACTCTGGGCCTTGGCAAGCCAGGGAAAGACTAGTCATAAGACTCCCATGACTTTATGGGAGCAACAGAAATAGGGCAAAACTGCAACCCTCAAACAGCACCATCAAGGCAATCCTTGCCTGTGGCCCTTGGTATTGACCATGGGGAATGAAGAAGGCTGGGTGCCCTGGTGACACAGGCTACAGCTGTGGAAAAGGCCAGCCCATCCCAGGGTCAGTAGGAGAGGGATTTTATGAGAATCGCTAAGAATCAGCCCTAGCATGACCTCCTGTGGACTGGTATGACTACAGAGAAATGAACTCTGCGGGCAGCTGGTGCCAAGAATGGCACAGTCAGGTAATGGTCTGGCCAACAGGGCAATGGTGGAGCAAGAACAGAGCCCCATTGGGAAAGGGCTGTGTAGAAGTAACAGCACTTAAACAAGACCCCTGGCCAAGTAACAAATCAGCATTAATTGTCCAGGAATAAATCTGGATGGTGGTAATCAGACAGCTCTCGAGCCCCAGGGCAGAAGGTGTTGGACAGCTTTCCACAGGGATCATAAAATCATGGAGTGGTGTGGGTTGGAAGGGTCCTTAAAAATTAGATGGTTTTAACCACTTGTAATAGGCAGGGAAACAGCTGGAGTGGGGATGGCAGAACCTGCAGGGACCTGTCTGCTTGTCCTGGTGCTGGTTCCCTACCTGGGGTTTGACAGGAAGTAGTCACAGGCCAGGTATCAGCCATGGTCCCTGGGGCACAGCCTCTGCAGGGCTGGGGCATGTGGCTCAGCTTGGATCCCTTGCAGGGAGTTTTGTGACAACCACTAGGACAGACTAAGGTAAGGAAGAGCTTTTTCAGCAGACTGAGCCAGCCGCCTGTGCAAGGAGGCCTGGGCCATCAGGAGGGCAATGCTGTGCACACAGCAGGAATCTGGAGGCAGCAGGCACAGAACACAGGAGGTGGGCAGCTTCAGGCCATGGGTGCAAGGCACTGGAAAGTATCCCCAAAACTGGCTCCCAGCTGAGAAGCCACAAGGCTGTTAGGCAGGGTGGAGCCTGCCAGGCACAGGTCAGTGTCAGTCTGCTCCAGAGTCTGACTGCACCCACAGCTCATCACAGCACTGACAGCCTCTCCCAGCACCCACTGTCCCCTCACAGCACCCACAGACAATTACAGCAGCTGCATTGTAACATGTCAGGAGCTGCCAAGTGACAACAGCTGTGAACTGTCATGCTGGGCTGTCCCACTCCAGGGATGGGTACAGCGAAGAATACTCCCCAAATAAACACCTGCAGAGAATGGGACAGTAACTGGGCCATCCTGGCTGGAAGGACACAGTGGGTGAGAGCAGGGGCCTTTAGAGTTCTCTCCTGGCTTATCCCAAGGTGTTCTGGCTCCAAACTGGCACAGTGGAAGCCAAGACACTTTGATGGCCCTGGAGATCCCAGGCAGGCAGGGAAGCAGGCCTGTCCCTGTCCCTGATGGATGAGGCTCCCCATGCTGTAACCAGCCCCAGCCAAAATGCAGTGATAAATCTGCACTTTTGCCTCCTACTTCTCCAAACCCAGCCCCTGCAGCTCTGGCCAGCATTAGCACCAAGAAACTGCAGCTCTGAAGCCTCAAGCTTTTTTTTTTTTTTTTTTTTTTTTTTTTTTTTTTTTTTTTTTTTTTGCATGACTGATAAAACCAAAAGCAAATACCCTGGTACCTGCAGAGATGCTTGCAGTAACTATTTATATCATTGCGATCTTGCAGAAGCTTCCCCATAATGACAGGCACGTACATTCTTTTTATATTTAGTTTCTTTGAAAGGATGGCATGGGAAAGCCTGGCTCAAACAAGGCCTATTTCCTTCTCCCCTCCCTCACGCTTGCTGGCTCTGGATCACAGCTCCCACTGTAGCCCAAACTAGTTCAGCATTCCTTGGAAAAGGGAGAAGCCCAAGCCTAAAAAGACCAGGTTGGACAGGGCTTGGAAAAACCAGGTCTAATGGGTCCCTGCCCATGACAGGAGGCTGAAATGAGGTGAGCTTTAAGGTCTCTTCCAACCCAAATCAGTCTGGGATTCTTTGTGTACTACAAAAAGGGCCTTTTTGCTGCTATTCCCTTCCATGCTCCCACTTGACCCACAGGGTGGGATTTCTCTGGCTTTGCTGCAGAAACCAAACCATGCCACACACCCTCCCTGGGGCTCCAGTGCAAGTAGAGCCAGCTCGCGCATCTGCTTTTCTCTTTTACAGAAGTATTTAGACCAGAATGACTCATCTTTGCTTGTTTTTGTCTCAGCTACTTGTGCTGACAAGCTGCAGGGACTGTGGAAGCTCCTATGGCAGCAAACCTGGCCCAGGAGCCAAACACACCAAGGCCAGCACTGGTGTCAGCACGGATTGGCCACAAGTACAGCCCCCTGTACCCACACTTGACCAGAGCCCCTGCCCCCTCTATGCTGTGGGAAGCAACAGCTCTCTCAGGGGCAGACGTTAGTTCTAGGGGAAAGAACTCATGGATTTTATGTTCAGCTCTTTTTTTTTTTGGAATGGTTTTTAATTCAGCGCCCCATCCCATGAGGTGTGGGAGCAGAGCAGCGCAAAGAGGGACACGCAGCTCCAGAGCCCAGGCACAGGGGCCCTGGAGTAGAAGAAGATTTACAGAGACAGGTGTACAACAGAGCTTTATAGTCAGAATGGACTGTACCAGGGTTTTTCGACGCAAAAAATGGAACATGACCCAAAATCCTGATGGAACATAAGCACTTTCAGGACCGTGGCAGCTGAGGCTCGAGCTCCCACCTGCCTTTGCCTGAAAGGGTTGCAAACCAGTCCCATCTCAATCTTCCTTTTCCTCCCCGGATGTGCGAGGTTTGAACTGTCCCATGCAATTTCCCTACAGTGCCATGTGGAATGCTCAGAGGAGGCAAAATTTAAATCAAATGTAATGGCAGACAGACCTGAACAACACACCGCTCATGCAGCAAAAAAACCTGTTTGTTTTATAGGGAAATGGTTACAAGTGCATTTTGGGTGCAAGAAAGGAAAAATTGAGCAGGAAATGCCTGCTGGTCAAGACAGCTCTGGAGTGGTTAATGGATCAAAAGAACACATTGCTTTAAAGGGATGCAGAAAGAAACTCCAGTCTGGATTTCATGGCTGACATTTTACAACAGAAAGGGGTGAAGGAAAACAAAACCAAATCAACTTACAAGGAAGAAGAGAATGTAATGCACAGAACCTGGAGGAAGCTTCACCATCTGAGCTGAGCAAGGGACCCCAGACCCAGACCAGGAGGGGCACAGAGAACAGACCAGCTCCATCAAACACAGAGGCTGCTCACTGAGACACAGGTGAGCCCCATGGGGTGGCCGTAGTGTCCATCCAAAGGCTGGTGAGCAGGTACTGATCCATGGGTTTAAATTCAAAGCAAAAACTAAAATGCTCCCAAACTCATGGGACAGAGGAGGCTCACTGCTTGGGGCAGGAAAGGCAGCAGGATGGCTGGCTGCAGGATGGGCAGAAGCTGGAGCAGGACGGATGCTGCTGAGCTGCAGTGCTGGTCCCTCTTGGCACAGAGCAGCAGCCGGGGTTTACAGCCTCATTGGAAAATGCCTGAGAAGCAAATACCTTGCCATGTCAACACTGCCTGTAGCCAATTCTGAAGCTCTGGATATCTTCATTTCCACATGGAGTCATGTCCCTGAGAGGTCCCAGCAGCAGGGGATTCTGAAATATGCAAATTCAAGGGTGGGAAATGCAGAAAAGCACTGATTTTTCTCTCTCTTTGCACTTTTCATTGTTTTCCCAAACTGCATAGCAGCTTACATGTAGTGTCTGAGACACTGGGGCCACGGAAATCAATGGGCTTCATGAATTCCAACAGCAGCACCAGTGAGGGCTAATTAAGCTGCTGTGCAGAAAGGTCCTGTTCAAAGGACTTAAACAATCACACACTCTCTCTCTCACACTGTCCCTGCTGCTTTAGAGAGCTGTACCATAGCATGATCTGCTTGACTTAAAGCTCATCAACTGCTGGGTGAAGCAATGGCCAATATCACCTTTCTCCTTAAAAAATTAGGAAGGATAAGAAGTTAGACTTGAGACAGTCGAGCACAATGCGTTCATGCGGCATGTTTTGTTGCACTCCTCTGAACAAGACAGGAATTTCAGGTGTGCAGGAGCGGAATGCAGCAGGGACGGAGCAGGAGGCAGGTCCCCTCGCCCCACAACCTGCCAGTGACCTGATGGGGCATCTCTGGAAGGAGAAAAACCAACAGCCTGGCAGCAGGCCTGGGAGCCATGCCCTGAACCTTCCCCGGCTCACGTACATCTCAGCTGGATTTTTTTGTGTAACGATGCACCAGAGCACCAGCCACAGATGTAAAGCTTTTGTTTTGCTCACTCTGTTTTGAGAGACTATACAGCAAAGGGCCAAAGCTTTAAACATCTGTGCCTGTCCTGGGGTGACTCATCAGAGAAGATGAAGACAGCCATGGTGCAGAGTCCACTCGCAGCCAAACTACAGCTCCTCGTAGTCCCCCTCGCCCCGTGGTTTGTTCATGCCGGCTCCTCCTCCGCCAAGAAAAGCCTCAAGTTCATCTATCTCACTGCTTTTCTCCTTGCTCTTCTTTTTCTTTTTCTTTTTCTCTTTTTCCTCTTTGTTCTCCTCTTTCTCTTTGCTCTTCTTGTGTTTGCTTTTCTTTTTCACTGACTTGTCCTCTTCCTGCAAAATGAGAACGCTTTTATTAGCAAATGCTCTGAGTGTACCAGACCCAGGGTGTACTGCCTTGCCACCTGGCTCTGAAGAATGGTTTGGGCTAGAAAGCACCAAGTCTCCAAGCCCCGTGCCATGGGCAGGGATGTCTTCAACTAGATCAGGAATATTACTCAGGCTGAAGCACCAAAGACCCTCTGTGAGTTTGGACAGTAAGGCAGACAGACCATCTGGGTTATACATGGCACCGGTCTATCAATTTGTGCCTAACAATACCACTGTACTGGACAGGCTTAAATGGCATGGACAAAACCTCCTGTAGGTTTCCCTCACTATCTCTGAGATGTCTGTTTTGGGCACCCCTTTGCTTGAAAAATGATGGCGCTATAAGCACAGTCCAGCAGAGAGGCCCTGCTCTCATCCTGTGTTTTACACACTCCTTTTTCACACACTCCCTTTTCAAAATTCAACTGCTCTACAAGCCTGCATTGAAGTTCAGTGGTCTGCACAGCCTAGGAGACACAAATCAGAGCTGCAGGATGTCCGCATGGAAGGGAGTCCACCAAGTCCTGGGAGGACACCACAGAAGGCCACCTCTGTTCTTGGCAGGTTGGTAACATGGCAGATCTGAAGAATTAAACAGTACCTCTTTGCTTTTCTTTTTCTTCTTCTTTTTCTCCTTAGAAGCTTGTTTATCTGTAAAAACAAACAAAAAAAACCCCAAACCAAATCCATTGTGTTTAATAAATTTAAATGGTAAGAGCTGCAATTCTGCCCTGGCCCCATTTCTGAGAACAAAACGCTCCATTCTGGGAGTCCACGGGCAAAGGCAAGGCCAGCACCCCAGGCCAAACTGTGTCCCCTTGGGAACCAACACAGGCTGCAGCACTCACACCCTGACTCAGCCATATCTGTCTTGTTTAATAATGAGCATTATATGATCTGTGTGATCAACACTGACCTAGTATTCACTGTGTCATAGTCTAAGAAATGCATCTAGAGACTAGCTCTACAAACTGGTCCAAAGGCCAAATTTGGATGTTATTTCCAGAACTGGAAATAACCAGGTAATAATCCAGACTGGATTGTTATTTCCAGAACTGAAGAAAAGCTTCGGGGAACAGTTCTCTTCTGATGGAAATCCTCCCAGGCATCTTCTTTGAGGACGACTGAGGACATGGCATCAGCAGATGGGACACCCTGGCAGACCAACACTCACTGTTGCTCACACTGTGTATGGAAATTACATCCCCAAAACATCTCTGCTGCAGCCCTGCTCTACAGGGGTGAATACTTTCACACTACCAAACGAGTTCCAGAGTCCATCCCTGTCAAATGTGTCACACATGACTATGGCTGATGACTTGGCTGCTGCTGTAAAAGTACGACTTTGCACAAAACCTCCTTGAACAGTCGAGTACATGCTTGGCTGCTTCACAAGAGGCTTCACAACAGCACTACTTTTCACATGTGTTGTTTGACTGTCACTCTTACCTACAGATGCCTTTTTCCTCAGGTAAATGCAGCCATGGAAAAGCCTATTTGCCAGTCAAACTCCAGTCACCGATGACCGAGAGATGGTTTTATATTTAGCACCGAAAGAGGGGATAGGAGGAACCCACATTTAATTATTTAAGAATCTAAACTGAAGTTAAATTATTGACCTGGGCCTCTGCAGATGCACTTACAGCTATTTCAAGCTCTGCTGTTCAGCAGCTCAGAGTGACAAGCTGATGGAACCATGGCAGCTTGTGACACCTTCCTCACACTTTTGGAACAGCTATTCAAGGAGCTCTCTCTGGTGCTGCTCACAGCTTTTTTCCTTTCTTAAATCTTTAACTTCCCATCTTTCATACTAACATTGCTGCAGGTCTACAGGAAGCTGCTTTGCAGTAATGCCTAGACAGCAGGAATTATTTGCATGAGTAGGATTTGTTCCCTCAGGGAATGGGGGGCAAAAAATAAAGCTTGAGGAATGCTTAGGTTGTGATTAAGATCCCACCCCACCTTTCCCAAAACAGAAGAGGAAATTGGCAAGGTATGTCAGAGCATTTTGTTCAAGTTTATCCAAATTCTGGAGGGGGTGGACACTGCAATGCAATGCTGAACACCACTTCCCAAGCACACAGGGCTAAGCAGGAAGGCTTACACAGCAGCAGCTTGTGAAAGATGTGCTTCTGCTTGCAGCTGGGACAAAAATAACCCATGGCTGGTGCCAGGGACAAGCCAAATTCTCCTTCTCGTGGGGAAAAACTTAAAAGCTATTAATGCTGTGCTAAACTAGATTACAGACACACACAGGGCACTGTATGAAGTTAGAGGGTATTTTATTTAGTGTAAATTGGTTTGCTGACACCCTGGAAAGACTTTGGGAAAACCATATGCCTGACAAACAAAAGAGTGGAAATAAGGTGTGAGTTTTACCTTCCTCACTGCTCTCCTTGGGACCAGCTTCTTCCAAACCCAAGCCAAAGAGATCTGACTCATTTTTCAGTTTAAAGGAGGGGACTGTTGATTTCACAGGTTGGGGTTGCTTTGCCAGCGAGGTATCATCATCAGATATTTCAGAGAGATCTTCCCGCACTGGGAATTCATCCTAGAGACGAGCAAAGACAGACAACACTGACAAATGCTTCAACCAAAATCTAACCATTTTGCACACAAAAATGTCAGATGTCAGCAGGTGGGGAGGAGAGAAGGAAATGGCAGCTGAGCTGAGTTGTTATTGCCTGGAAATCAATGTCCAGGATCTTATGAGCTCTAATTTTTGCCTTTGTAAAAATGCCTCAGTTGCACTGGTACTGGAAATGGAGAACTTCACACTGGAGCTGAAGAAATCAAATTCCCAATATAAAGGGATTAAATGAGATCTTCAACTCTGTTAGCTCACCAGCATCAGCTTCCTCCTGCCCTGAGGAGGCACCTCTCTTCTGAGAAAATCCAGCCTAAGAGATTGAAAACTTCCCTCTAGCCCTGAGTGACAAACGCTTTCTGCTGTGCAGCTCTGTGGGTCTCAGGTACCAGAGGCAGCAGGGCTGAGGAAGCAGAGTGTGTCTGCAGAGTGATTCCCTTCACTGAGCCAAAAGGGACTGTGCTCCCAGGGCAAACCTGCCTCTTCAATGTGGGCTAAAACCAAGGATGCTGTAGAGCCTGAAAATTATCCCAAAATCCTCAGTCTCTGCATGATGGGAATGGAAATTTAGTTTCATGATCTTCTGACATCTGCCAACGGATCTTCAGAATCTGTTATCCAACCTTTCCTTGAATGCTTGGACAGATGGAGCATGGCCCCGCCGCACTGCTGGTCAGGCACTGTCCCCAGCCTGCTAAATGGCGATGGCTGTACTGGTTTGCCTGACCAGTACACCCTGCAGCAGGAAAGCATTCACATGCTCTGGAGCATTCCCTGAGTCAGGCATTCCCTGACACTGCTGCTTCCTCATCAATTCCCTTCTCACTGGTGCATTGAAGAGACAGAAACTTGCTCCAAATACTTTTGTTTTCATATTAAATTGTCAAGAAAAGCAGGAAGTGAAGATGCAAAATTAATGGAAAATTACTTAATAAACAGCATGACACATGAGCAAGGTCAAAGAAACTGGGACAACAGCCCTTTCTGCAGGATTCCAGAATGATGCAAACATAGGGAAACCCCCTGAACACCAGCTAACCCAGACATCAGGACACCCCTGAACAGCCACTGTCCATTGCAAATCAGGGACATCTCAAGCCAGGCAGCAAGTTCTGACCAGTTCAGAGAAAAGGGGGAGGAGAAGTGTCTTCTCCGCCTGTAACACAGGGCAGTTGTGAGGGGACTCCTGGTGTATTTGTTTTAGCAGACACCTGCTGGCATGTGCTTAATGTCACACACCTTACAGAATGACACAGACTTCTGCTGTCCTGGAAAGTCCTTCCCAAGCAGACCTTCCTTCTTCCCTTTAGGCTTTGCCAAGCAAATTTTGTGATGGCCTTTCTATAGCTGGATTGACTGCAAGGAGCTCACTCTTTTTGGCAGAGACACCCTTCTACACGTTAAAGTGAAAACCCAGTAGCTTGGCATTTTGTACTTCCCACACTGCTGGACTGGCTGAGAGCAAACAGCACAATAAAATACACAAACACAAATCTTGTTTGTGTTTGTAAACATAAACCTCATGTCAGGGAAGATCTAGCCTGGATATTAGGAAAAGATTCTTCCCCCAGAGGATGCTGGGCACTGCCCAGGCTCCCCAGGGAATGTTCACAGCCCTGAGGCTGCCAGAGCTCCAGGTGCATTTGGACAACACTCTCAGGGATGGACAGGGTGCGACTGTTGGGGTGTCTGTGCAGGGCCAGGAGCTGAACTTAATGATTCTTCAGGATCCCTTCCAACTCAGGGTATTTCTATGGATCTGTGAGTCTCTGGGGGTCTTGCTGCCACATGGCTTCCACACTCAGCATTGCTGGGTTTGTGCCCACATCGATCTCTGCAGGTTGCTTAGCACCTGCCTTGCTGCAACTGCTGCTGAGGGAAGGGAGATCAGATTAAGGCTCTGCTCAGGGAAATGCCTCAACCTTTCCAGCTCAGCTCGACACAGCTCACAGCACTATGGGCTTGTTATTTACCATTTTTTTCTTCTGGCTGTCAGAATCCTCACTTTCAAAGTCTGGGTCATCCATAACAAATGAGAGCATCTGAGTAGCTATTGGTCCCTCTTGATCACTGTCAGACTCCTCAGGCTTCTCCTCTTTGACCATTTTCTGCTTGGAAGCAAGTCCTTTGCTTTGGGCAGTGGCCTTTGAGGCCTGGGCTGCTGCTATGGGAGCAGCAGCAGGAGCTGGCAGGCTTGTGTTCCCCTTGCTGCTGCTGTTTCGTTCAGACCAAGAACACGGAGGTAAACTGTCAGCAGGCTTCAGGTCAGTTGCTTTGGTCAAAATTGCTTCACTCTGGGATTTCAGAGAATTTCTGGAAGACCTGAGAAGAAACAAGTTGTCAGAGCCTGTCTACTCCTATTCTGTGGAGCAAAGCACAGCTAACAGCTGAGCCTGCCCTTGAGGGCTGTATCATGCATCCCACGGGGAAAGACAGTGCGTTCTGTAGGGGTGTGGGGTCAAACTCACCACTCAGGCTGAAGATGACCCTAATCCTCACCCCACAGGACATGGTATGTCGACAACATGACCCAGCTCATCATTCCCCAGCACAGGGTGTGGTGAGTGACTCCACTCCCTTAACCCATGACTTAACTCCTCCTTCCTCCCCACACCACCACAAACAGCCATTCTGGTGCTGAGTTCCAGGTTCTTGTTCAAATTTGAGGAAAAACAGGCAGATATTCCCATGCAGAACCATCCCTGTGGCACAGGAGCACAGTGCTCCAAGGCTTGGGGCAGGACACACCACATACAGCAGTTACACCTATAGTAACTACAGCCCCAGTTCACAGCTGAAGAACAGGGAGGTGGAGACATTGGGACTTCCCAGAGGCCACACACAGTCAGTGGCAGGATGGAGGAGAGGTCCAGGTTTGCCAGCACAACCCCACACTTCAGTCTGTGCTCTGTACCTTTTTTTTTCCTGCTCTGTGATTTTGTCTCCATCGGATATGAGGATGACCTTAGAGTCCTTCACCTCTTCCTCTTCCTCCTCTTCACTGGAGAGGGTGATGTTCTTGCTGGGCACCCGTTCTGCAGCCAGCATTGGTCTGCTGGGGATTTTGTCATCCAGATCCAGGTCGTCTTGGAAACCTGCCACCATGGGGTTCCCTCCAGGCACCTCTCCATCGCTGCAACACAGAGTCATTAGACACAGCACCCCAGGAGGTGCTGGACAGACCTGCCTCCCCCTGTACAAAGACTGAGCTGGCCTGGCTTGTACAGCCAACTTCAGGGGACATGACCCCAGCCTGGGGCAGGTGATGATTAAAGGGCTGGAGCACCTCTGCTCTGGAGACAGGCTGAAAATGTGAATAGTTTAGCCTGGAGAAAAGAAGGCTCTGGGGAGATGTTAGAGCCCTTTCCAGTGCCCAAAGGAGCTCCAAGAGAGCTGGAAAGGGACTTTGAACAAGGGCCAAGAGGGACAGGATATTGGGAAGGAGTTACTCCTTCCTTGTGAAGGTGGGTAAGGTCCTAGCACAGGGTACCCAGAGAAGCTCTGGCTGCCCCTGGATTCCAGAAGTATCCAAGACCAGACTGGACAGAGCTTGGAGTAACCTGGGATAGTGGAAGGTGTCCCTGTCAGTGGCAGGGAGTGGAACTGAACGGTTGGTGATTTTGTCATTCTGTGCACTGCCAGCCTTCCCCTGCTGCTGCCCAGCTCTGGCTGGACCTGCTCCCTGCAGGCTGCAGCAGTGGCATGAGCTCTACCTCAAAAAGGCCACAGCAGGATGTTTTACAGAGCAGTTGCTGCCCCTCAAGCTGGAAATGAGTGGCTGGAGAAGGTGAGCCTCAGAGCTACAGAGGAGCCTGTACATCAGAACATGGAGCTCTGTCCACCATACAAGGATCAGTAACTCAAACCATTGGAATGCCTGTCTTCATCCCCACATCCCGTAATTAAGCCTGATCATACACTGTCACTGCTATGGGAGTTCACTGGCAGCTACTAGCTTCCTGGAATAATTTCTATTTCTGCAGTGCTCCCTGAAGCAGGCAGATACACAGAGACCATAGACAAGCTTTAACATTGCCCAAATTAAATTAACCTAAGGACACACTGCCAGAGGTGGGAGTTTGTCAGCCTCCCTGGATGTAGTTCTGTGTTCAGAGGCAGCTTGAGAGAGTTTTGCAGCTGAAATTCAAGATTCTTGTCTGAATGCCCCTAGGACTCAATTTTAACACTTTCTGAAAAATTTGCTCATGTCAGGAATATAGATATTTTCCCCAGGCTCAGTTGATGAGCCTTTTGCCATCACGTTTCCTTGTTCTATTTGTTTCATCCACAACAGATACCCAGTTCCTTCCTGATNCTCTGCCCTTCTAATGATGCCACCTGGATACCTGGATTGTACTTGCACAACCTTCTTTTTACACAGAGACAAAAAACATATTGTAGCTTGGAAAGGATTAGATTGTAGAGACATAAACAAAACTCTAAAATACTTAAACTGGAAGTAGGTGCTGTTCCCAGTCACTAGCACAGGACAAGCACTGGAAGACAGTGGAGTATGGTGTGCTGGTGAGATGAGAAATGTCCTAAACAGTCGGGATGATGGCAACCGGTCACTCTGGCTCTTCTACATGGCTGGGTACTGCTTGACAAGACAGTTTTAAAAAGTTAATACAGCTGCCAACAGACAATGGAGTTGTTTGTGACAATGGGACACCACGTTGACGACACCCAGTGCTGCTCAGTGATCACAACCAGTGCTTGTCTGGGCTCGAGTGCTAAGACCAGGGCAAGCATCAGCCCTCCCTCTGCTTTTGGCATGGATCCCTCTGCTCTCAGGACCTGCTCTCAGTGCCCTACTAAGCAGGACCAAGCTGCTGAAGAGCCCCTTCATCACTAACACTGCTGTACTCACACCACGCCAGGATGGAGGCACACAGCCTAGCCCCACAAAGGAGAAGAAAACTGGTGCCCAAGCAGCTCCCAAAGCTGAAGGAATGACAAGTGAGTGATTCCTGAGGTTTTCAAAGCACTGGCAGAGTTTCCTCTTGAAATGCATTGAAAAGAAAATGGAGTTGCATCCTAAAAATGGTAGGATATTATTCTGAACTAGACACACTGTCTTCCTTTAACACATCACTGCTCTATTAGACACAGGGGCTCTTAAGAGATTGCTGCCACTGTCTGTCCACAATGCACACAGACCTGCAGCCTTTCCAGCTTTCCCAGTCTGAACGGGTGTACACCCCCATGTACACATTCCTTTGCCAAAGTGGGTCACGTCCCTTCACTGTGAGAACCCTGCCTCCATCTCCAGCCAACACAGATCGCTGAACGACAGCGTAAGAGCAGAGCAGTGGAGTGAATATACATCAGGAAAATCACTGCTGCAGTATAAACAGGCTCTGACAAGGCAAAACTAGGATCAGCTTGTGGTCCTGAGGTTCCAGCTGGAAGGAAGGCAAAGCATGCAAACCCAGCACATTGCACTGCTCCCTCCTGCCCTTGAAGCACTGCCAAGCTGGCATGAGAATTGAGCTAGCGTGTCTGCAGGTGCAAGTACCCCCAAAAAAGGATACTGCTCACTGAGGTCTGCTCTGAGCTAGTGACCACAGAGCCTGCCGGGGTATCCTCCATAAGGCTCCAGTGTGTCACAGACCAGCTGCTGGGGATGAAACAAACTGTGCTGTGACCTGAGCTCACAGCCTCAGACCTGGCTGGACCATGTTCACATAGGCCTGAGAGCTCAAGGGCTCTTGCTACATCCTTTTTGGGGGCTAAAGAAAGAGAAAAAACTCAAGTTCTAATAAAGCAGGTAAGCTGAGGGAATCCCACGCTGCAGGATGGGCCTGCATGGCTGTTCTAGGAGATGTTGGTCTTCTACTGTGAACCTTGGCTTCACTCCCTTGGGCTAGCACAGCTGGGCATCATGGAATCTGTAACAGATCCATAAAAGTAAAGAACCCCTTCAAAGCCCTTCAGATGTGAGGACACAGAAATCTATTCCATGCTTAGTATCAATGTCTAAGGATGGAGAAAAGAAAGATCAGGAACACTGTCAGGTAAAGCATAAACTGGCTTTCAGACACCTTCAGCCCCCCTGGAGACCCAGGCCAGCCTGATCCAGCAGGAGCCAAGGGCAAGATGCTTTGGAGCCAGATTAGGTCCTCTGGTGCATTCACATCCATGCTGGCTCAGGGCATCAGGTTAAAGAGCAGCAAATTAAGCTCTGAAACAGCAGATTGGGAGATTGAAATATCTTCCTAATTAACTGGTAGAGAAACTGATTCTGGGAGTTCTCTACTGCAAGTCAGAGAACTACAACAACCCATTGAACAAAATCCAGGACTCCACTGCAGGCCTGGACATACAAAGCTGAACAAGGTGCCCCTGCTGCCAAGAAGGCCAATGGTGTCCTGGATCTTCATGAGGCCAAGCACTGCCAAGAAGTCAGGGGTGTGATCCTGCCCCTCTGCTCTGCACTGGTGAGGCCACAGCTGGAGTTCAGTGTCCAGCTCCTCAGTAAAGAGAGACATGGGCACAAGCAGAGAGAGAGTAGATCCAGCAAAGGGCCATGAGAATGATTAACTGATTGGAGCAATGCTCACATGAGGAAGGGCTCTCCGACATGAAAGCCATGACTCCTTAGCCAGGAGAAGGCTTGGAGGGACCTTATAAAGGTATTTAAACAGCTGAAGGAGGTACGAAAAAGATGGAAGCACAATAGGGTCTTTTCAGTGCTCCCCAGTGCCAGGACAAAAGGCAAGGGACACAAACTGTAACTCAGGAAATTCCCCATAAACATCAAGAAACACTCTTTCCACTGAGAGTATGCCTGAGCCTGGGCATGGGTTGCCAGAGAGGTTGTGGATTCTCCATGGAGATATTAAAAAACCATCTGGAAACAGTTCTGGGAAACCAGTTCTGAGTAGCCCAGGGTGATAGGGAGGTTGAACTAGATGACCCCCAAGCTGCCTTCCAACCCTATGAATGTACTTCTGCTCCACACATGAAATCTCAGTACACTGAGGCGCTCTCAGACCTCCCTGCAAGACTCCTGCTCACAGTCACTGAAGCAATTCCAATTATTTGGGTAGGAGAAATAATATCACAAATTCTCAAAACATGGCCCATTCTTCTGCCCCATCTTCAATGACACTTCAGTTCTGGAGCTTACCCTTGGCTCCAGCACACCCAGGCATGCTGGTGAGCTGTGTAAGCTCAACACTCAGGTATCTGCTTCAAAATCGCATGAGACCTGAATGCATCTTGCTGGGACATTCACAGGCCTTGTTCCTCACTCAGACACGGGAAAAATAGCTCCCAGGATTCAATTTTTTAAAACAAATAAAATCTCCCCAAGGTTTGAGTGATTTCACAGATCTACTGTGTTCGTTTGGTCAGAGATAAATTTCTGCAGCAGATTTTGTGGGAATTACAGCCACCTCCTCACTGCAGCAGAAGCTGATTATTGAGGACAATGCTTACAGAACTGGAATTCTGTTCCTGGCTACCATGGGGCTGTAACTGGCATCCTGAAAGCAAACAGTTATTGCAGATGATGGTTAGAATCGCATCTGCATCTCTGAATTTCTGCACATCTGGCTTATTCTAGTAGGCCCTTTTTGGCAAGAAAGAGAATAGAAAATTGCCAGACCACTGAGAAAACTGTATGATATATAGAAGAAACCAGAGCAAGCCATGGATACCAGGTTGCAGAGGAGTAATGAGCATGTGAATTTGCAGGGATATGCTGCAAGGTCTTCTCCCAAGGAAACAGAGCTGTCGTGACTGCACTGGGTATCACTGTGAGCAAAGGATAAGGAGCACCTCTAAACCAAGAAGCAGGGTTCTTGCATCCCTGTCTGACATGTTTGACTTTTTATACAGTTTAACACTTATTTGCTTCCACTGACTGACACTCTGGAGCAGAGAAGTCTTTGTGAAGGATCAGCCTCCTGCCCACAGTAGAACTGCATGTCCAGAGCTCTGAGGGCACCTCAGGACCCAGTCCCTCAGAAGGTCAGGCTTGGCTGTTCTGACAATTCCTTGTTAAATCCAGAAAAATATCTCAGTTCTACCACAGCCTTGAGCAAGACACTTTGTAGGCCAGCATGCTGCCAGCAACCACCATCTCTTTTCCTGCCTTTTTTTTTTTTTTTTAAATAAAACATCCACATGTTCTGCCATCACGAGGGATGATGACTCAGGCTGACCTGCATTGCACAGGCATTGAGTCTCACACAGCACTAAGGTTGTTGTGGTTGAAGTAGACATCACTGGGTCATGACAAAGATGTCAAAAGATGCAGAATCCACCACATTCACAGATAAGCAGTGTCAGCACTTAATTACTCTCCTGGTTAATCCAGTGTTGATGACAAGAGGCAGCAGGCAAAGAATATTCTGAGCAAAGGGATACAGAGCCTGAGAGTATGCTTGGGTCATCTTTTAAAAGACAGTCTGCTTTCAGACAGTTCACTTCATAGCCTCTTGTCTGAGCAGCTCAGTATACACAATCCCTTTTCCTTTTTTTTTCAGTTAAAAAACATCAAAGCCAGGAAAATTTTTTTAAAAAGGAAAAAAAAAAAAGAAAATCCAGCTTATGGCATAAGCACAGCTCTGCCATTTTGAAGAGATAATTACAGAATAACAGACTAGTTTGGGTTGGAATGGACCTTAAAGATCAGCTTGTTCCAACCCCCTGCACTGAGCAGGGACATTTTCAGCTAGATCAGGTTGCTTAGAGCTCTGTCCAGCTGGACTGGGAATGTTTCCAGAGATGAGGCATCCACCACTTCTCTGGGCAACCTGTGCCAGGGGCCTCACCATCCTTGTTGTAAAATCCTTCTCTTTATACCTAGTCTGAATCTCCCCTCTTTTAGATAAAAACCACTATTGTCCTATGGCAATAGGCCCTGTTAAAACCTCTGTCCTGATCTTCCCTTAAATACTGAAAGGCCATGATAAGCATCTCCCCAGAGCCTTCTTTTCTCCAGGTGAACATCCCTAGTTCTCCCAGCCTGGCTCCAGAGCAGAGGGGCTCCAGGCCTTGGAGCATCTCCATGGCTTCCTCTGGACTCTCTACAGTAGCTCTACATCCCCTTGATGCTAGCCTCAGGGCTGGGGGCAGGTCTCACCTGAGATGAGAACTCCCTCTTCTCCCCTGCTGCCCATGCTGGGGATCAGCCCAGGGCATGGGGGGTTTCTGGGCTGGGGCAGGTCCAGCTCTTACCCATCAGCACCCCCAAGTCCTTCTCCCCAAGGCTGCTCTCAATCCCTCCACCCTCCAGCCTGGATTGATACTAGAGGTTGCCTCAACCCAGGTGCAGCAACTTGAGCTTGGCCATGGCAAACCTCATGAGGTTCCCACGGGCCACTTCTCATGTTTTCCAGGTTTTGGATGACAGCCTGTTCTTCAGGAGTGTCACCCACACCATGCAGCTTTGTTTTGTTGATAAACCTGCTGACAGTGCCCTCAATCCTCCTGTTTCATGGATGAAGTCCATGTCCCCGTACAGATCCTGAGAGACAACACCCATCTTCAACTGGATATGGAGCCATAGATCACTACTCTCTGGATATGACTGTGCAACCCATTCCATATCATGCATCAAATCTGTCTCTCTCAAATTTAGTGAGAAAATGTTGGGAAGAAACTCTAGACACTGAGAAGAAAAAAAAAGGCATCCCCTAACAGTATTCTGGAATCTGCAGGCAACCATGCAGTGACACTCCCAAATGAGCATGACTTTCTCCATCCTTCCTTCCAGAATCCCATAGAGGTATGGAGTGTCCCCAGGTCTCCTCCACCAAACCCCAAGCCCCTTTATAGTGCCTCAGGAATGACATTACCAGGTCACAGAGGAGCTTGGCCACACTTTGTGCCTCTGCAGAAGGAAAATATTCATTAAGCAAAACATAATATCCCTGCAAAGTGCACTGTGTTCCAGAAAGAAATTATCTCAAATGATTCAGTGTGTTTCACTAGAAGGAAAATCCCTTCCTGACCCAAAGGGCCCAGTGGTTCAATCTGAGCACAAAGTAAGACAGCAACACCAGGAAGGGGATAATCTGCTTTTCCTGATGCTCCTCCTTCCCAGAGAGCAGTGTCACTAAATGTGAGACAGCGAATGCTACGATTGACCATAGCACAGCTAGAAAGCCTGTGGGACCACTAACTGCTCTGGAATCAATGAATGGTTGCACCATGTTAGCCAGGTGCACATCCAGGTGTGTCCCTGTGCCGCCCTTCTTTCCTTACCTTTCACTATCCACACGGTGTTTGGCCTGTGGTTTCCCTTTGTCTTTCTGTGGCGCTGGGTCTTCCAGAAAGCTGTGGTCCAGGCTGTCCTCAGGAACAAAGTCCTCCACGCTCTGTACCTTGGGAGGGGCTGCAGGGTGCAGGGGAGGCGTGGCAACAGCAGGATCTGCATTAGCAACAGGAGTTGTAAAACATGGGTGTCACCAAACAAGACAGACATTGGCTTTTCCCAGATCTGTGCTGCCCAGGGTGGCAGCAGCCACGAGGCAGGACCTTGGTTCCACAGTGAGGAAAGAGGAAGGTTATGAACAGGATGTAAAACACCCCAGAGTCTGACATGAAGGCACTCACAGATCATGGCTGCTGTGGTTTAGAATGCACCAGGCTCTTAGATGGACTGAAAACCTCCCTGGCAGGCGCTGGCTTTACTCCCCATAGAATGCTATCACTGACCGTACCACAGGTTTTGCAACACTTGTGCTAAGTGTCTCTTACCTTTTCCAGACTGTCCAGTTCACCCTCTCCTATCCTCTTGTTTTTTTCATCTGTAACTGTCCAAGGTAGAATTGTTCACATTGTGCTTTTAGAGGTTCTGTGTAAACAAAAGCTCAAGAGCTATCTCAAATAGAGACTGACTTTGATACAGTTTATTTGTAGAAACACCTTTGCCAATCGTCAAGGTATCAGGATGAAAACTCATGAAATTAGCATAACTAAGAAGCCTGCGGTGATTAACCTTTCTAGAATTTGCAACACTCCATGTTTTTCCTCTGCTCATGCTGCACTTCACATCTGGACTTTTCTTTTGGGTAAAACAAGACTTGTGTCTTTTTTTTCTTAATTTTGCTCTCCTTAACACAACATTCAGATCACTTTTTCCATATAAACATGACACTAAGGCCACAGAGTAGCATTGGTGTAAGCTAAACCACAACCAAAAGAATTACTACTACAAGACTTCAAGAGAAAGGTTAAATAGCAACTCCCAGAAAAAGTAAGTATTACTTGGTAACAATGATTTTTCAGCTGCTTTCCAGTGAACTGGTCCCTGGGTACTTTCCAGTGGAGGTGCAGGCCCTTGGCACACCACTCAAACCTTGCAACACTGACACTGACTGCTTTTTGCAACCGCCCCTTAAGCATTCCAAGATATCAGGGCTGAAAGTCACAGGCCCAAAACAGCTATCAAGCTAAGAAAGAGTTTTAAAAAGAAAAAGAAAAACCCCAAACCACTGGTAGTAGACCACTTGTCTTTTTTCTACAGATCAAAATGACAAAGGGTTTCTTAATTGACAAGGTATCTAACATCTGCTCCCCTCTTTGGTTTTTGTTTTGTTTTCTCTGGTTAGAAAGAGTCATAAACAAACCAAAATGGGTGCACTGTGTCATATCTCAGAAGAGGCACAGGATGCAGAACAATGGGTGCAGATCTAAAACCAGACCATTTCAACATCTAAAATTGCAACCCATGTCCCTAACACCTCCTCCTTTCTCTCTGGGGGTGTCTCAGGAGCACTGTGAGCCAGTGTGAGAAGGAAGGTATTTCCAAAGGGAGACTCAAACCATGTAATGATTTTTAGGCAGCGCCAGCTCTGCAGCTCCAGTTAGCTCCACAAACAAAGTGAATGTGACAGGCAAATTATGGTCCAGATCAGTAAAATTACATGCAACAAACCCTTGATGCCTCTGCCTGGCACTCTGTCCAGGCAGGGTCTGGACCAAGGGCTGCGCTGCTCTGCTGGGTACCAGTACTAAGGCAGCAGCCAAGGGCTTCCTCCTCCCAGATCTGCTCTGAAGCAGCAGATTTCCCCACAGGGGGATCTGCTGTAGAGCCTGGACCTACGTGACCATTTCTGGCTGAATAACCTTTAAATCCAGCACTTCGCTTCTCTCCATTACACACAGGAACCCCTCTGGACTGCCACATGTGTGAAAAGACAGCCCTTTAAAAATTTTTTTGCTATTCAAAAGGTATTTTTTTCTCCTGGTAAGAACCTGGCATTTTATTTATTTTATTAGTGTCTCCTGTATGTTCAGGATCTTCTACTTAAGGATGCTACAGCCACCACCCAGCCGGCTGGGCACAGTTCCCATGTAGCACAGAGACAAACCAAAATGCCAATCAGGAGAAAATAAAGAAGGACAGCCCAAGTCTCCCTGTACACCTACTGCACACGCATGGCACCTGTGGCCTTCACACACCTGTCTGCTCAGCCTCTCACAGGGAAAAATGAAATGAAAACTGGAAGACCTATGGATCACATCCTGCCAGGACAGGGCACCAGCACCTACCTGGCTGGGGAGGAGTGGGCTCGGCCGCGGGGGATGTCCCAAAGAGCCGTGCAATGATGCCACGCTTGGGTGGGGGTGCTGTAGCAGGGAGGGCTGGGGGAGCCGCAGTGGGCACGGGGGGTTGCGGGGCCTCAGGTGCAGGCACTGGTGAGAAGGATGGGGCAGGATCAGGAGAGATGGCGGCGCTTGTGGCAAGTGTTAGCGGCGGCTGGGGGGTGCCGGGGCTGGAGCTGCCTGTTGATGTGGAGCTTGGAGGGACGATGGGTGACTGGGAGCCGGAGGAGGGACTCTGCCCATTCGTTGCTAGTGGTGATGTGTGTCCTTGGCTTCGGGCTTCCATCATTTCCAGGAAGCTGTGGGGAAGATAAATTACAAATATAAGCAATGTCAAATCTCAGAATTCCAAACTGGTTTGGGTTGGGAGGGACCTTAAAGCTCATCTCATTCCATTCCCTGCCATGGGCAGGGACACCTTCCTCTAGGCCAGGCTTCTCCAAGCCCAACCTGGCCTTGGACAGTTTCAGCAATCCAAGGGCAGCCACAGCTTCTCTGAGCAACCTGTGCCAGGGCCTCCCACCCCCACAGGGAAGAATTTTTTCCCATCCAGCCCTACCCTCTGCCAGTTTAAAAGCAATGCCCCTTGGTAGTCCTGTTACTACCTGCCTATTTAAAAAGTCCCTTTCCCTCCTTTATATAAGCCCTTTTCATCTGTCTGTGTGCTGAGCTGGGAGAGTCTACTTCCAGTGACACTGTGACTGGTCACAATGAATCACTGTCCCTGGGTCACAATAAATCTGGTTTACCCACACAAGCTGAACTCACCCCTTCTGCACTGAGGAGTGGAGAATCCCAACCTGCTCTGCACTACAGGATGAAACCTATATTTGCAACACTATTGGGAACCCCCTGAATAGACAGCCTATAACAATATGCCAGGGCTGGAAATGCCACCTGAACTCAGTTGTTGGACATGTGTCTCTAAAGGAGAAAGTGCTGTAGGAATGGCCCATTTTTAGATTCTGCAGAAGAAATCACAGTACTCAAGAAAACTGCTATAATAACCTCTTTATCAGCCAAGAATGGATTTGAGAGGAGAATCCTTGAACATCAAAAACCACAGCTGTCCTGAGGGCTCAGATAAGACTGACTGCCATTACCCTTCTTGCAGGGTGCAGATCCACATGCAGGCTCTCCCCTGCACACTCTCTCCCTCTGTGTGAGAGGCCCTGGAGCCAAGCAGGAGGAGCTCTGGAGTAAGTTGTGGTCCTGGCTGGGTTCCTGACTGGAAGAACATTAAAGCCTGCACCACCATAGAGAATGAAAAGCTCTTTCCTGTTCCAAAAGAAACCCAAGCTTAACCCAAGCCTCCCTCTGCAGCCAGCAGGGTCAGCTGCCTGTTTCACATATTGTGTGCAGAGAAATGTGGACAGAGACAAGTTCTTGCCATGAAATGGTCTGAAAAACAGATCTGCCACATGCTGCACAGCTGAGAGATACAGGGAGGATAGTCAAAGAGAAGCATCCTGTATAATAGCCAGTACATCCTAATCTCGCTTCTCATTTCATTAAGCTTAATGAATTTGTGCATAGAGGCTCTGGATTCAGCTGGTTCTGCAAGACAGACTTTGGATGTGCTCCAGACAGTGAGAGTGTGAAGGGAGAGCCTCCTCTCCCACACAGAGCATGACCTTGTCCTTCAGGGACCTGAGCCAGCCAGAACCTTCCCTGGACTGACTGCTGAGCAGAATGCAAACAGTAGGGGCTAAGAGACTCTAAGCCTTGAGGTATGATTTCCTATTTTAAGGCCGTAACCTGATATACTTTTAAGGAACAAAATAATACACTTTGTGACCAGCAGTGTCTGTAGCCCCAGGGAACAATAGCCCCAGGAAGCTGTTATTTGAATTGGAAAACCAGCAGTCCTTTCTAAGTAACTGGCTGAAGTGGAGATCAAGGGCAGCACTAAAAAGCAAAATTACTGAGGCAGCATCAACAGAGAGGGACAAGGTACAGATAGAACTGGATGATCCCAAGGAACAGAAATAGGAAGAAATTCAACAGTATCTACTCAAGGATGAGGAAAAGTGTTCTTGCTCCCAGTTCTCCACATGAGAATGGCTGGAAAGACTTGCCTCACTCATTCTGGAAGTCTGGACTAAGGACTGCAATCACAACCATGCCAGAGCCTGGCTGTCACATGCTGTCCACTGATAGCCAACCTACACCTGCTCTGGCCAAGCTCCAGCCTTTCCCTGGGTCCTGTCCCTGATCACAGAGAACAGAGATTGATGCTGCCCCTCTGCTGTCCCTTGTGAGGAAGCTGCAGTCTGTCAAGGTACCTACATCACTGCCATGCTGTTGTGGCCTCACTGATGCTTCCAGCAGGATCTGGGCCAAGACTACATGCCTATTCCACCCAGAACACTGGCAATGCCAACATGAGCTCCCGGCAGAGCTGAGCTCAGAGCATGTGATGCAGCATCCAGTCCCCATCCTCCCTCTCCTGGGGCGAGCTGTGCGACAACACGTTCCACTGAAAATGATGCATGGATTTGTCATGCACCAGAGAGAAAATATAAAGGAGTTTAATTCCTGCACTGAGCTCGGTGGAGACTGCATCAGGTTGGTTTGTAAGGTGCACAATACATCACACATGCTGCAAGCACATAATAATGTGTGCTCAAAACCTCTCTGTCACTGTGCTCCCTTCCTGAGGAGGGGGGCCACGGCTCAACATCCTCCAAGCAGGGTATGCACGGCGTCTGTGGGGTGGGAAAAGCAAACCACAGGGTTTGCTGCAATTCAGTCCTTGTCCAACAAAGCAAAGGCTCTTTATCCCCAGACCATGTGAATTGCCATGGCCTACAAAGCTGTTTGTGAGCTTTGCCTGCATGTGATGTGCAACTCCTTGGCTCCACACCACATGTGCTGAGTGCTGAATTCTCCCATTCCTCCCTCCCCAGCTTTGATCCAAGGCTTCTGATGAGCCAAAGACAGGAGAGCTGAACAGTTCTGCTTTGTGGTACTCACTCCTCCTCCTCACAAGACCCACTCAGCGTTAAAAGACTCCTGCCTCCCAACTGTGAGGAGAGATTAATCCCAGATGATCTACACGCACCCCTGTCCTTTTTACAGCAACAGCAATCCTGGATGGAAGCCTGCAAGCCTGAGCACTGTTGCACCCAGCAGCCAAGGTATTGCTGCCAGCAGTACTTGGTCTCCTGACTGTGCTGGGCTCCCTTGTCTGTGTGAACACCTGGATCACCAACACTGCATGCATGAAACCAGAACAAACAATCTCTGAGCCTCAGGCCGCTGAGTCCCACCATCGAGGCAACTGGCTGGCTCAGGTAGGGTAAGATGATTGTACCCTGAAGATTTGGGAATAAGGAGACACAAAGAGTGTATAGAGTCACATCAGTATACAGAATATGAAGCTCAAAGAATAGTTAAAGCTGGACTCAACAAAGCACAGGAAACTTTTAACAGTACCAGAGTATTTGAACATTTACTGTACATGGTTCTACCAAAGCTTCCCATTTTGGAAACAACTTGCTTTATTCTGGGAAAGCAGCCAGCTCCAGAGGGAGGGAAGGCTGTGATTACCACCTGTTTCTCCTCCAGAAACACATGAAATTTAAAAGCTGGAGGCAAAAAACCCCCACTATACATAACTGAAGTATAAAGAGTGTCATCCTTCCCTCCAGTGCAACCAGACTGTGACATAAAACACTTGCAGGATTTGTCTGCACCTGCGCTCCTGTACCTTTGTCATTTGTGGTGTGTCAAGGGCACAAAACCAGGCGACAGCAAGTTCTTTAGTAGGAAGATACAAATGGTTATTTGGGGACAGCACAACACAGATTCTTGCTCCAGCACAGCTGTGACATGTGTGCTTCATGTCACCTTCATCAGGTCCAACTAGACATGTGGGCCAAGCCTTGTGCTGTGACACTGGGGAAATCAGGGTGGTCTGACACTGGTTCTACATGGGCTGCATAAACCAGCTCTGCTGAGTTTTTGTAGTCAGATCTTCCGTGAGGGAGGTGGGTGGAAAACCAGCACACATGAAATGCTGCCAGCAAACTCACAGTAATTTCCAGGATGAAGGTGTCTAAGCATCCTCCACACTTTGAAAATACTACATAATGCATGAATGCTTTCTCTGGTTTTACACACATTCCTCAGAGGCACAAGCGTGGCTGTTTTGGGAACACACTGGGCCAAACCTGCCATGTGTCTGTTTTTTCTCAGATTCTATAAAATCTGTCCGTTCCTCGTCTTATGCATCAGTCCTTTGGAAAGGGACTCACTCAAAACCTTACTGCGGAATAAGCAGCTTCGTGCCCACACTGGACATGGCAGACCAGGTGCTACTAAAGCACAAGGTGAACTCACACCTGAGCACCTTTATTCCGTTAGGATACAGAAACTGCAAATATACCATGCACATCCAGGTGGGTCATCTGTCCTCATCCACAGGAGCTTCTTATTTGCCTTTCAACTTTTCCATTACAGACCAAGTATAAAGTCCAAAACATCCTCAAACTCCTAAATAATTCACTGTTGGTTGGACTTGCTAGCAAGATGAGACTTTTATGCAATTTTAAAGATGAACACACTCTGTGCTAACAAAAATTCATCAGGGCCTGAGGTTACTGTTGCTCTCCTCCCAGGGTGAACACAAAAAACACGAAAGGACTTATTAGCCTCACAATTCCTAAAATTGTCAGTGATTGTGTTCATTTAATATCGAAGATGGGAGCAGCCTGAAGCTTTTTGGTTCCTGGTTCTAACGTGCTGTGATAAACTGTTCAAGTGTATTTCATGTGGCAAGAAAGGCTCTGGGCTATTTTATTAATTGAGAAAATGAAGATTAATTGGCCAGATGACATCATTTTAACTGGGGTTAGTGATAGTTAGATTTCCACCTTGCTTTGTTTAGGGCTTGTTAAAGGTACTGCCCCAATCCCCCCAGCCCAGGTCCTTGAATCAAAGGCCAAGCAGGTTTAATTCCTGCTGTTGTCCTGTTTTCCACCTGACAAAATAGATGCAGCAGAATAACTCCCTGTTCCATAAAATACAGGACATGCTCCATGTCCCCACTTCTCTAGCAAGACTGACTGATGACAGGCTTAGATGCACTTAATTCTTAACGCAGCACTCCCAAAAAACATGACCTAGATAAAGTCCCATTCCAGTATAGGCTGGCTCCTGACCTGCCTGATGACCACAAGGATTCACAGCAAGTGGAGAAGATAAAAGTGGGGCAAGGGGAAGAGAAAGCAGGAGTGGGTTTACTTTCCCAACTAGTAATTCAGCCTGTAGCTGCTGTCATTCCAGACCTGTATTTCCAATATAGTGGAGGATGCCAGAAAACAGCTCCAGCAGCAGCTCCTCCTGCCACTGTGCAGGTGTTACTCAGACCCATGGTCTTCCTGAAATTATGAGCTATGTTCAATGTGGAAAAAACCAACCAGGCTAATAAAACCCCAACCCCCCCAGCCAATGACCCTCCAGTGACTAAAGCTGCGCCTGGGAGGAACATGTCTCCCCAAAGCAGAGTCCTCAGCAGGGCAACTCAAACACTTGTCTGCAGTCACTGGTCTGGCACCCACATGGTGAGAGGAAACAGCCTCAAGTTGTGCCAGGGGAGGTTTAGGTTGAGTATTGGGGGAAATTTCTTCACCAAAAGGGCTGTCCTGCCCTGACACCCTTCTATGGGGGAATGGGCACACTGAACATAAACAAGTTTTTCTTGAAAAGAGAAGATAAGCTAGGTACAATCGAAAATGGAGAAATTGAACAAACAAGGTACAAATTCCGAACATCATAAAAGTCATTACTTTTTGTTTAATAAGAGTTCAAGAACTCAAAAAGGGCTGAAATGATCTTTTAGAAGCACTGAAAATGTAAAGTCTGAAAGCACAGGGACAGTACCAGAGCCAGAGGCGTGTCAGGCAGTGAGGAGCCTAAACACAGGGAAAGAACTGGAAGCAGACCATGTCTCCCACAGGCACATCCAGGCAGTGGCTGCCCAGGCTGGCTTACATAAGGTATTAGAGGCAGCATAGTGTGCCACCTTGTGTTGACTCTGGGATCCACATTTTGGATCACTGACGTTTTGTCCTTAGGTTTCC
>VWZN01003299.1:63792-92327 GCA_013396955.1 Regulus satrapa
AATACCCGCAGTCATCTCCCCTTGCTGTGCAATTTGAGTGACCCACAGCAGAACTCCCAGTGCTGTCTAAACTGAAGGAACTAACACAAAATCCTTGTGACAGGAGGTGTGACAAGTGAGGGTTGGGCTCCTCTACCAAGTAACAAGCAGTAAAAAGGAAAAAGCAAAAGAGGCCTCAAGTTCCCCCAGAGGAGGTTCAGGTTCGATATTAGGGAAAATTCCTGCACAAACAAAGGGTAGTCAGACTTTGGAACAGGCTGCTCTGGCAGTGCTGAAGCTATCATCTCTGGGAGTGCTTGAAAAACGTGGAAGTGGCACTTGGGGACATGGCTGGGTGGTGGCTTTGGCAGTGCTGGGTTAATAGCTGGACTTGATGATCTTAGAGGGTTTTCCCAGCCCTATGGATTCCACGGTTCTGTGATCTATCAAGGGTCACCAAGTCACACTGCACCAACACACACGCTCTGCGCAACAGGGCGAGCGGCAGCAGACAATGTACCAGGTGCTCACTTGGACATTCACTGATGCAGCATATTAAACCTGGTAATCCCAAAATGATGGGCATCTGACAAGCATGGATGCAAGGACCTTTCCAAGCCCTAATAATGAGCGCTGCACACCTGCCTCACTGCTGCAAGCTCTGATTCCCATCGCACACCGTTGTGTCCACACAAACTCTGTTTCCCAGCCTAAACTGTTCACTAAGGTTGAGACTTTATCCAAACCTGGGTTCTCTGACAGACAAATGTGCGTATTTCTTTAAATTAGGTCTTTGGCTATAAAACTTGGGCCTGGAGACCTCCCACAGGGATAAAAACTGACTGTAAGAAGTGCATACTTTTCAACTCTGGGGCTGAAGTAACCCCTTCACTCGTTTGTCCCACAGAGATGCCACTCAAACAGACTCTGTTTCTACCTGTGGTACAGTGAAAAACCTTGAAAATCCTAAAATAGGACTCTTAGTCAGTGTGATCAAAGTACTGAGACATAACACTGCCTGGTGCTTTTATTTTGGGATCCATGCCTCTAGCCAGGAAGCATCCAGGGGTATTTTAAAGCATTTTCTCTAAAGAAGTGTTATTTTCTGAAAGTAAAGAACTTTGGCTTCAGTATAAATATGAACACGCACAAGCTGGCCAGCTGCATAAGGACGTCACTTTATTTGCTAAACCAGAATCCTAGAGAAAAGTCTTGCTTTTAATATTTTAGCAACTCCTCTTTTGTCAGGCTATGATATTTCTGAGGCCACATTAAGCTAATCTGCAGCCTGACAATGCCAACAGCCTCCCATCAGGGCAGCGTGGCCACAACTGAGTGGGATGATCCAATCTAACACCTGTTGCTGGAACTAGGTCTGGCCACCCATCCACCACTGCTGCTGCTGCCATCAAGATCTAAGATCTTTTCTCAGAGCCAGCCTGACACAAACTAACCCTGAGGTAGAAATAGCAGAGTTAGATTTCACAGTCACAGAATCTCAGACTAGTTTGGGTTCGACGGGACCTTAAAGCTCATCACATTCCATGCCCCTGCCACAGGAAGGGACACCTTCCACTGGACCAGGCTGCTCCAAGCCCCATCCAACTTGTTTTTCTGTTGGATTTGTGAGGTGAAGGGACACAGGCGGAGAGCCAGCACATGCTAAAGCTGCTGGAAGGGCAAGAGGTGATAAAGCAGCAAGATCTTGTGCAGCAAGTTTGAAACAGCTCTGCCAGCTCCTGATTCCATTAAGTATCCTCCCATTACTGAAGCTGTACAAACAAAAATATGGAAAAACATCTGACAGCACAGCCCACGCAGCCCAGTCCTTTGAGTAGGGACATCAAGAGAAGTGCTGAAGGCATGAGGTGACTAACTAGTCCCTCAGGAGGAGAATGAGGTGAATGCTCTGGAAACAGCACTAGTTTGTGTGAATTGAGGTATTTCAAAGCTCTCCAAGGAAAACATGCTGAACAAGGTTATAGAACTTGAAACTTGGCCTGATAAATGCTTGTCCAAAAGCCTTTTCATGAATATTTCATAATCACTGATCCAAATTTCCAAACAAAGCTACCTGTAAATAATCTTTTCTTCAATATGTTCTGAGGCTGACCTTTCTGGCTAGCACAACCACTGCAATAAAGGCCTTGTGATGGGAATTCACAGAACATGGATCCCTGCTCACTGTGCTAGTTGTACTGGCTTCATGGTGCTTAAGCTGGCAAACACCATTACAAGCAGACAAACACAGAGCCAGGGCATGGAACAGACACAGCAGAGGAACCAGCCACTCTTTCAGTCCAGAAATACACCGATGAGTTCAGAAGTCCTCAAAGGGAACAAAAGACAGCAGTGCTGTTGCTATTACTTTCTGCTGTCATAAGACACAGAATACACAGGAGTGCAACAGCCACAAGAGCCCCAACCTGTGCACTGAGCAGCTAAGAGATGGAAAACATTACCTTCCAGCACTTTATCCACTTCAGCATGTGCTGGCTCCAGGTGTGCTGTTCAGCCCCACCTGCCCTGCCCTGCCCTCCCCTCTCACATGCCCATAGGAGCCAGACCGTTTCACAGGATCCTCTGGTGCAGCCTTTAATTTAGGTGATGCCATTCAAAAGCAACATTCTATCCAAAGGATCCCTAAATGTTATTCGCTAGATCCTTCAACCTGGCCACTTGCCACAGCTGGGGCTGCCCAACATTCATGTGACACCCAAAGCAGTTAGAAAAGACAGATTAGTGACATACAGTTCGTAGTTTTGGTCTTCGGTCTCTTGCTGCACTGACAGCTCCTCCAGAGTTGCATCAATATCCAGCTGATTTGTCTCCAGCTGCCGTAGCAACGTCTCTCTCTGAGGAAAGGAAAACAAGCTGGGTCTGAGCAGAAGGGTCACTGTAACAGATCTCTGTGCACTGAGATCCTGTGTCACCATTTTATCACAGTGACACGTCCAACAGGAGCCCTGGCCCTGATCATGGTATTAATTTCAATACAGAGCACAAAGGGAAAATGAATAAAATGTAGATAATCCATAAAGTCTGTGTGTAAGAAGCATCTTGTTCTGTGAGCTGTTCTCAGCCATAAATCAATAATGTGTTACTTCAGACACCACCACACCATTTACATTTGGAGAATGGATTCAGCTCCTGCAGAGATCTGTTGTGCAGCCCATTCACTCAGGCCTTTGATTTTCCCTGTCCTAAATCAGCCCCTCTGGGAGCAGGACCCAGCTGATGCAAAGCCTTCCAGTAATTTTTTTTGCTATTGGGGTAGATGAGGGAGCACAACCTGTCACCTCAGTGACATTTCAGAAGTCCTTGCCCCTCTGCCTCCAGCTGCTGTTCCACAGATGGGGGACAGACACCCTACCCCAATGGGCAATAAAGTGAGTTGACTGCACTAATGTAAAGCCAGGACTGCCCCACTCAGTCCTTTCTTTCCCACATTTCCCACAGAGCTCAAACAAAAACCTCAGCTGAGGGAAAGGGCTGGCTTAACAGACTCCCTCCTTCCAACATCCAGATGGCAGTAAGGAAAGCTCAATAACCACGGGCACGGCCCAGCCAGCTCCCTCAAGGGCTGCGGCCCTGCAGGGCTGACAGCATCCACTCCTGCAGAAACATCATTTGGGATTCCCTAGACAAGACTAGAGCTGTCAGTGGTGCAAATCGTGCCCCACAGCCCCATCCCCTCTGCTCAGGCACAGTTGGCTGGCACACAGCTGGGCAGTGGCCATGCCAATCAGCTCACCTCCTGAATTTTGGAGTCAAATGCCAAGATGTTCAATGCCTTGAGGGCATCAAGCTTCTCTCTCCCACTGCCTATGCACTGAATGGCAGAGGAGTAGGGCCAGCTTGTGCTGAGCTGGGCTGGTGACTCGAGCCCTGCACAGTCCCTGCTACAGCAGGTCTGTAGTGCCACAGGCATCCCTGCCTAGGCAGGAGGACATGCAAGAGAAACCCCAGGCTTCCTCCAAACTGACAAGGTTTTTGCTTTGATAACTGCCTTATCCAACTACATTTCAGCCTTGCACTGACAAATATTTTTGAATGCAAGCATCAATAACCATGGTGAATTCTTAATTCCCTGCCTGACAACACCTGAACTCAGTGCAGAAAGATCCCATCAGATTAAAAACCCAAAAGGAAATCGAATACGTAATTCCTAGAATGAAATCCATCTGAGAAGACAAACATATGCATTAAGTGAGAGTATTCAGTCTCCAGCTGCACATGCTGATGGCATTATGGTTTCTTAGATGTGACGATTTGAAGCTATCAAGACACTGCACAGGTTTGAAGAGAAATTAACTCATCTGGCTCATATAAACCACACCAAGTTCTGTGTTCCAGGGGACAGTCACAGCACAGCCTGAGCCTTCCATGGAGCAACTGATTTATACCAAATTCTACTATGACTGAAATCAGCAAAAAAGGTTTAAGTAATTTTCACGTTGTAGTGCAAGACTAGGTAATTCATCCCAGTTGATAACACTAATTTACTGTAAGACATAGCCCTTCTTGAAATTTAAGAGTTTCTGTGATCATTTAAGCTAATTTACTGCTTCCAAGGCATATAGTCTTCATGTTTACCTTTGCCATTGTGTTAAGAGCTTGGAGCAATCCCTCTTTTCTTTGCTGATTAATTTTTATTCATCATATTCAAGTACTCTCTGCAGATGGAAACTTGACTTTAATTAACATGTATGCATGGAATTACGAAGTCATTACTTAATGCCAATTCCTTTATTGTTGTTTACAGACAAGAAAGATTCAGCAAAATATGCTTTTCATACTTAAAGTTGCTACACTAATCAGAAGTACTCATAAGGACTTTAAAGTTCAAATTCTAGATTTTAGAATTCAAGAAAATAAAGATCTCAGAAGTAGTAGATATCTTCATTTTATATTATTCAGACAGTATAAGCAAAAATGAGACCAAAAAGGGCAAATCTGCTGCTTCTTTGTACCCATTTTCCTAAGATAGGTGAAATACATGCTGAACAAATTAGCTGAACAGAGACAGAAGGGCTACTGCTCTCTGGTGCTTACCTTAGGCTCTTTGATAATGACTTTAATTCGACTTGTCTATTAAACAAGGGGTGTGCCTTGCTTTACACTTTGGGACTGAGACATTCACCAGTTTTATTTATTTCAATTTTCACAGATCACAATAAATCAAGAATATATATTTAATGAAGAGAGAGTTGCAATCAATTTTGTACAAATTCATCCCTACTAACAAACTTGCAAATACTTTAAAAAATATATTCTATTTTACCGTGCTGGTTATTAAAATATTAAAGAAATATCTTAGTTTTTGCAACGACCCAAAATAAGAGAACAAATAATGTGCTAGAGACCAGTGCTTTGTCTGAAAGCGACTTGCAGGGGCTTCCTGGGAAAAGACAATTTCAGCTGTCTGCAGAATCCTGTCTCCTTCCAGCACAGCATCCATCGGCGTGGGTGACAAGATCCCCTTTGCGGGCCACCAGCAATACCTAACAGCTAAACTGAATCCTCGGGTTTGCCAATCCTGCCCCTGGAAAGAAACTGATAAATTATTGAAGAGCCCAGGCTGACAGAGAGAATGTGCTCTGTACTGGGGGGTATGGATTTCAGCCCCTGCTTTCTCCATGGAAGATGCACGACTGTAAATTGAGCACAGGAACGTGCCACTGAAAACCACACACTTGACCCCAACAGTGCTGAGGCACCTCGGATACAGCTGGACTATTCTGCCCTGGAAAGCTGTGGAGGGCAGGCTGAGTGACACAGGAACCTCTGATTAAATCCTATGTGCATTTCATAACAGGCAGCATCCCTTTTCCTTTAATCCTGCTCTGCTCCAAGAGGAAAAACTCCCTTCTAGAGCCTGGTACTGGCAAGGATCTCTGAAGGGATAAGAAGACCCTTCAGGAATTAAGTCTAGATGTGATTTTCCTACAAATTTCAGCTCATGCTTCACTGGATGAACAGGGCCAGCCTTGGTCCCTGTGCAGTCCAACACAAGGCTCCCAGTGAGTGTCAGGGAGCAGTGAAGTACCCCAAGGCAGCTACCTTGGAGCAGTATAGGCACTGCCCATAAACCTGTAGCATAAGTGCAAGGGGCACTGGAGAAACCAATGCAGCACATCTTGGGCAAAGTTTGACATCAATTAAAGCCCCAAAACCTGTGCAGAAACAGCCAAAAGCCTCCAAACATGCAGTTTCATAAACCCAAACATCTCACCAGCAACATGTTGGCAGATTTCAATCTTCTCCACTGAGCAGCAGGTTGGATTTGTAGCTCAGATTTCTACAACCTCCTCCTCAAAAAAAATGTTTGACTTGTTTCACTGAGGTTTTATACATTCAATCCTCTATTCCTGTTTTTTTCTGCTCTGCAGCCTGAGGACCTGGTAACATCCACTAATACATCTCAGCTCTTTCAGAACTGCCATTTCACTGGGGATTATTTATATAAAAATACACACAGACACTTCAATTACTGGTGAAAAATAATCAAGATGAACTGCCTGGGTTTTCCCTATCAAACAGAAAATAATGACACAACATCATATGTGCCCTCAAAAAGCATAAGCTATTGATCCCAAAGGAACCTCGCAGGATCACCCCAAAAGCTGATCTTCTAAAGGCCCAGAGATGAGAATCCCACCCTTCACAGCTTTTGCCCTTCCCTCAGCCCTCCCAAGAACCCCCAGATAGGAAGGAAATGTGAGACTGGATCCATGTGAGAAGGATCCAAGCACATGCATCTCATATTAAGTGCCCTTTACCATCAGGGCAAAGATTTTCAGCAAACAGGTTCCTGAACTACTGAGATAATGGCCAAATCTCCTCTGAGTTTTAACTGAACATAACTGAAATCCAAAATTTAACTGCATATATTTAACATTTTTGACTTGGTAACTGCACCACTGGATGCCATTTTCATGACAGTGAAAATGGAGCCTTTCTCCAGAGATCAGCATTGGGAACTCAACACAGCTGATCTCCTGCAACCAGAGACATGTTTAAGTCACTCACAGGCACCAATGTTCTGGCGTAATTTTGTTATACCAATTCTAATGAAAACAAGAATCTACTCAGGATCCTTTAAAAGCAAATGAAATCCCAAATAGCAAATTCCTACCTTAGAGAGGAAGCAAATCCAATCTGTCCCACACACCCAGCACATGAGGATAAAACATCCCTGCCTTACCTGCAGCTGCAAGAAGGGGATGTTGAAGAACTTGTGCAAGTACTTGAGGCCAAAGCTGTTCTTCATGGAAGACTCAGCATAGCGGAAATAGGAGGAGCCGGGAGGCCTGTGCCAAGCAGAAAGGAGAACACTGTACCCAGCACACCCTGTACAGGATGGCAGAAGGTGTCTGTTGGTGTGTGACAGTGTCATGTCCCTGCCAGGCTAAGAAATACTCTGTCAGGACACTGGGATGTTGGTTTCCTAAACTGGGGATTCACAGCTTTACAAGTTGTTAATTTCACAGAAAAGGTTTTTGTTTTAAAACCACAATTGGACTGACAAAAATCATATATAAAAATTAATTTGTAAAGAAATTATTTCATCATGGATAAAGTCTTAAAACTGACATAATTTCTATGTGCCTGACACGAATATAAACAAATAAGAGATGAGGAAAATGCAAAAAGTACTTTAAAAACACAAAACTACATAAAAAGGTATAATCTACTGAATCTTGACCAACAAATACTATTTTATACCACATAGGAGAGCACCTCAGATCTCTGCTTAAGGGAAATGCTTGTCTAGCTGGCAAGGGACATGTGACTTGGCCATGTCCCGTAAGTGCTGTGTGGGGGATGCTCAGAGGCAGACTAAGCACACAGCTGCACTGGCTGGCTCTCATGTAGCTCAATCACTTGGAGCAGAGAACAGCTGTGCTGTAGGGAGAAGACTGTTTCACAGAAGAAGGACAATCCAGAAAGATGATGACTTGTTGGGAACAGCATTTCTGAAAGGCACATGCTGCCAGGCACTCCTTGTTTCCAGAAGCATGGCAAATGACCTGCTCCAGATCAAAGGGCCTATAGTGTCAACAGATGCTTGTGAGACACAGGGAGCTCCGGGAGCCCAAGGCAGGCACAGGACAGAGGATGCATGTGACATGGACATGAAACATGGCAGTGACACGGTTACTGGCGGGTGATGGCAGGGAGCAGCTGAGCTGCTGCTCTGCCCACTGACCTCTCACCTGTTCAGGTTGTCAATGAGGTCCCGCACATCGCCGGGCAGGATGACCCGGTGCTCCCCCATGTCCCGGTAGTTCCCAAGCACACACACTGGAACGTGGGTCGGCACTTTTGGAAGCTCCCTCAGAATATAGTTAAATGTCCTTCATCAGAGGGGAGAGAGAGAGGCAGATGAGTGCGAACATCCTTCTGTTAGCAGTTTCATGCACAAATCACAAAGAAGAAAAAAAAAAAANCTTGTTTGCCCTGTCAGAGAAATACATTAACCCTCAACATGTTTGGATGATTCTTTACTCAAAAACAACTTCAAAAGCTTGATAATCCACTTTTACCAGAACCCTCACATCTTGTACATCAATCTTAGTCCTGCAAAATGGTGCAGGGTCAGCAGAAGGAAAGGATTTCCTCCCTTCAGCTGTCCACAGGCTCACTGATCCACATCAAACCTGAACACCAGCCTAAACATAAAGCAGGAGCTCTCACCACCTCCTCTTTCCACTCTGGTTTCCTTATCTCTCTCACCCTCCTCAGATGTGCAAAATCAAGAGTTCACTACTTCTGTGAATTAATGCAGCCTGGGGCCTCTACATAATCCTTAGTAATACCAGTTTCTTGGGAATTTCTCAATAGCATCCTCTTTTCCCTTGTGTTCTGAGGAGCAGGAGTTTGCAACGTGCACTTTGCAGCTGTAATAGCACTATCAAGTCTCAGCCAGCAACATATCAGCAATTGCAGCACACAACCCACTGCGACAGTGCTTGTTTGGAAAAAGCCCAGGAGAGGAGTGTATTAAAAGTCATGTCACAAGATAAAGCTTTTATTTTAAGGGATACAAGCTTGCTTCAACTCATTATTAGGCTGGTTATCAGCTTCCAAATCCAACTGGAAATCTGGAAGTCAATTGTTTTGCCTGAACAAGGGAGAATCACATGGTGCCAGTAAAAGTTTCTTACCATTGCTTGGTGATGTCAAACATCATCACTACACCATTGCAATTCTTATAGACATCCAGGAACTCTGCGTCCAGAGCCATTTCTGATTCTGCCTGAGGAAATAAAGGCAAAGAAGCAGTAAATAACTGGATTCAACTTCAGGCTGATACAGAACACAATGGATACAGTACTTACTGTGCAAACTTCCTAAAGTGACAACCACTGTAAGGAGTACCCGTGGATATCACACCATTATCACTGAAATAAGATACCAGGTGGTTCCCAGCTTCCATTTCCCATTGGAACAGAATGTGAAGCACCTGACTGTCTCTGACACCCCATGCTAAAACCCACCCATCTTTTCCCCTGTGCTCCGAAATCCCGTGTTGGCAAGAGAACTACATACAAACCACAGAGTGGAGGACAGAGGACATAGTTCCCATTCCATCTTTTTCCTGACCCAGATATAGGCTCTACTCCTAATGCTTCCAGTGTCCAAAAGCAGGAGGCAGTTTCTCCCATGTAGGGCTTACAGGATTAGTACCTGACTGACTTTTCATCATTTGGACTCTGCATGCTGCTAAGTCCAGACAGTACTGATCCCAGCTTGGTCCCCATGGTCCCAGCTCAGTCTCCATGGCTCTTGCTGGAATTTGGTGCCTCTGGAACAATTCTCACTCATTTCTCAGGAGTGGAAAATGCATCCACATTTGCAAAGGAAGAAGCAGCTGTGATTACTGTTCTTATAAAGGCTTTCCCATGGGAGAATATTTTGAGGAAAATTCTCCTCATCTGAGCCTGAGCAGATGGGCACCAGTGAGAGTGTAACAGCCCAGCTCCAAGGAGCAGTCAGAGCAGGGAATCTAGTCACTTCTTCAGGCCCCACAGGAAGGCCCTGACAAAAGGAGTTTCTGCCTCTGCTTACAGGCAGACAAGTACAAAGCTGCTGAGCAAATATCTGGGGCACAGTCATTCCCAGTGACAGAATGGAAAGCAGCAGGGAAGTTGCAGTGAGGGCAGGAGCAGGTCTGAAACGCACACAACAAAGAATGAAGAGCATCAAGGATCCCACTATCTCTCACCCACCTGCCAGGCTGGCCTCAGAGCAGGAACAAATGTAGAACTTGTTCCCCATGGACCAAAGGCGGACAAGAGGCCTCAAACCTCTGAATTTTAGGTAACTCACCTCCTGAGGGTCATTCTCCAGTTTCAAACCATCTCCTCGTTTTTTGCATTTTCCTTAAAAAGAATTGTAAAAAACATAAAAAGCATTACACTGGGCAAAGACCTGGAGGATGGGTCTGGACAGGTGCACAGCAATTTGAACACAACCTTAAAGCAGATCCTATTCTACTGTAAGCCTGGGGGATGAGGAAGGGTGGAACAGGAATGCCTTACTGAAGAGTCCCAGCTAGTCTATTCAAAAATGAACAGTAAAGCAATTTCAAGACAGACAGAACTTATGCAAGAAGAAATGCAAGAGAAATCAAACTGTGAGAAAGGAGCTGTGGAGATGGAGAGACATCCTACATGTGCTCCAAAGGCCAGACCCAGAGGGTCAGGTCTGGCCATCACTAGTGAAGGTGCAGAAAAGAAATCCTCCAGAAGCACCCAAAGCACACAAAAATAAGGCAGGGAGCAGGTAACAACTCTAAATGGGCTCCCAGAAAAGTAAAAGAAGCAACATGCCTAATGTTTGTAGAAGACATTAGAAAACTACCCTACAGACTTGTCCTGCAGTCCCACAGCCATGGCCCCACCTGCAGGAATCTAGAGGTTTCTCTCCAACTCATTTGCTTCCTCTAAGGCAGTTAAAGGGCAGTTCCTGAGACTTCTCTCTTTCCTCATGGCTTAGGGAAGCATTTTCTGACATTTTAAAGTACCACTGGCACACTCAGACCCCAAAAAAGGGGTGTTTTAAACTTCAGCATCACTGAAAACTTGGTGTCAAATCAGCTACAAACTATTTGTATATCCAAATCTTATAGCCTGAAGTCTCAGCAGAGAGGAGTACCTGTACCTATGATTATCAGAGTGGCCATCAGCTGACATCATTTTCTGGTGTAGACACTTGGCTCTACGGATTGCCAGGAGTCCCAGTATCTTCTGTCACCTACTGCCAAAGAGGTTTAGTGTGGACACACCATGAAAAACTCTGGCCTCTTGTTTAAACTGCATGTTCTGAATTTCCAGAATTTTATCAATGATAAACACTGCACAAATAATAACCCTGCAAGATCAGGAGTGATATCTGACAGATACCATCTCTCCCAGATGTTACTGACAGCAGTTTAAAACTATACTGCTGAAATAACTTTGTTGTGTATTTTCCTAGTCTACACAATGAAGAATTAACTAAATTATATTGGCACAGTCTTGGAATTCCTTCTCATCACTTCTAGAAATTTCCTGTGTCACTGATAACAGAAGGTGCTGGCACCTCAGATGCACCTGCAAAACCCCTCCCATTGACTCTGTAAGAGACTGTAACAGTGACTACCAAAATAGCTTCCACAGCTCTCAACTCTGCTGAATCACATGTGAAATTCAGGGTTCTGCCACATGCTGTATGTTGAAACTGGGTTTGTTTTTCCTGCACACAGGTGAAGGATAAATAGTAAGAAAATTCAGTTATCCAGAAAAGTTTTAACACGCAGGTTACAGCAGGCGATTCTGGTGGGTGCTTCTGTGCATTACTGCAAAATGTTTGCCCCACTCATGTCATCTTACTGCTGACATCTGAAAGCAGAAATATTAATCCTGATCCCTCCTCATCTGGGCAATGTGTTTCCCTGAGGGATCCAAATATGGGCTTTGATTCTTCCCCATGCATCCAAAGGTGTGGGATGTCTAAGCCATGCATGTCTTTCCCCACTTCAATTAATTTCAAGTCAGTGACATTTGTGTGACTTCTCTGAATATCCAAACATTGGTATTTCTGCAGTCACTGCTAAATTATGCCTGGCATGACCTAAACTTCTAGGTATTAAAAGAGAAGCCCAAGCAACCATAAATGCTCTCCACCATTCCTCCCATCCTGAGCAATCAAGGTGTCTGTCTAACCTGGGCACATTTACAGTCAATGCTTTGAGACAGAATATACAACCCGCACACCTCTCCCTGCTCATGGTTTTCTGTGTGTATCCAAAGGAATGAGTAATATTCTCGCATGCTGCTCATCAGTGCTGCAAAGGAGGTCACCTCAGAGGAGTCACAGAGCTGAAAAGCGCATGTGTGTACAGATTCATAGAGAGGCTCTATTTTTGGAACTCAAATGGCAGGATGAACCAGACAAAGATAAGACCTATGCAGTGAAAAAGATGTAACTCAGCCTGTAAAAGCAAGGGCACAATGAGGATTGTGTTACTGTATGCATGAGGTCCAGATTTTAGAGGTTGTACTGATGTGCATTGGAGGTGCTTCAATCACAAAACATGGGTGTTCATGCTGCAGTGGCTCAGGTCCTCTCCCTAGAATGATAGCTTTCCTCATTACAGGCATAAGAGCAACACTGGCACTAACTACACTTGGCAGAAGTGCCCTGGAATCTACAGAACTGCTCCTACTGGACACTAGGGGTTGTGATCATCACTTAAGTCTCTGCAGCAGTATGTACCATCCGTTTTGTTGCAGGATAGAAGGATTCAATACAGCTTGTCAACAAATGCTGTCCACCATGCAAGGGAGCTGCTTCCCTTCACCTGTCAAAAATACACATCTGGAATACGTGTATCCCTTGTATTACCTAACTTGGGACATCTGAAAATTACAGAAACATGAATTTTGGTATTTCCTTCTTGCAGCGCATGTCTGGGAGGCAGAGGGGTGAAGATGCAGATAGGAGGAAAGGAATCTTCAATACAAGGGAAAGCATTTGTCTATCTTGTGAGCAACAGAAAAAAATATGATTTGATGCCTTCAGTCATGTATCAGAAAATATGTGGGAACCAAAGTGTCAGAAGTTACAAGACAGGAACTCGCAACTGTTCCTGAATCCCCTGCATTCAAGCAGCTTCTCTGCATTCAGGATCTGTTATAGCTTTATGATCTGCAGCAGTTACACAACTTGTTGCAAAGCCAGAAAGATGAGTCAGGACTGTGACTTTGCTAAGAGAGATCTTTCCTGTGCTCTGTCAGTTCTGAGAACAGCAAAAGAAATCATATTTACTACACATGCCACACAAAATCCAATACAATCCACGGCTGGAGGCAAGCTCATCTTGGGAAGATTTTAACAAATGGCAGCTTTCCAGACATGATCCCAGCTCTCTGAGAAGGCCCAAGGAGAGTGCAGCAGGCAGCAAGGGAGTCTGGACTCCAGGGACTCTGTACATTTAAGAAAAGAATCCCAAATAGTCAAGAACTAGCCAAGAGAAGCAGCACAGTCTGATAGCTGCCATTCCCCACTACCTCATCACACTAGCCAACCTCACAGCTTTTAAACTTTGAAAACAAACCTCACACAACAAACCCACATTTCCTAATTATCATGTGGATGCTAAATAACCAATAACAAGCTAATGTCAACGTCCAGGCAGGGCCAGCAGTGTTGCCTCTGCATCCCAGTGGATTCTGGAGGGAAAACCGACATTGCTGAATCAGGAAGGACAGGGAGTACACCTCTAGGGAACACCAGGAAAAACATCACTCAGGAAAATCACCGTTAACTTCAGCCCAGAAATACACATCAAGTTTTCAGGGTGCAAACTCCTGCAGCCCCCTGTGACTGCAGAACAGTAGCACTGCTCAGCAGGGGAGAGCCCAAAGATGCTTTACACAACTGAAGCTGAAAACTAAAGTTCACAGACTCACCTCTTAGTTAAGCTATAACCCACATCACTTTCAACAGTTTCCCCCATAATTTAAACAGAGGTCTTCCAATTTCCTCTGAAAATGAAATGGGGAAATGCTGGTGAAAGAATTTTAGCCTGGAAAACTTCATGTTGAAATGCATGTTCAGAACATGCATTTTTTGGCAGTTTCAAATCCAGCCTGATAAATACAGTGTTCTGCTCAACTCTAAAATATGCACACAAGCCAGGATCTGGTAGGCAAGGGGAAAAAAAGGAGGATCAGGTCTTGTCAGCACTATGCTACAGCAGCACTGGATACTTTACTACTGCAAATCTACAGTCCAGTGTGGCTCTCACCCAAAGCATCACGCAGGAGAATTTTCTGTCCTAAGCATACAGAAGGAAAACAAAAAGGTCGTAACATTAGGATAAAAGTCAGATATAAGCAAGCTCTTAATGCTTAATATGAACATTTTCCTAAAGTTACGCTTATCAGGAATCCACAATGCTATGGCAATAGGAAAGGATTTGATTTCATTAACATCATGATGATCTGATTTTCACACTGCACTGATTGAGCACAATTGATTGCAAAAAAAAAACCTGTATCTGTGGTCCATAAGTACAGATCTTAACAGAATGAGTTTTATTTCAAAATAATATAAAGTGAAGGGAAGAGAGTCCTTTAAGAATTCCAACATAGGATCTGCTGTCAGAAATTAAAGCAGGACCAGAAGAGCTGTTATCAACATTATCAACATTGGCGCATAGCACATCCCACCCCCTTCGCCAAAAAGACAAGTCTCTAGTTGAGAAGATGACTCTGCCTAGAGAAGCTATTCACAGAAATAAATGCTGGAACCACATGATTCCCAAATTAAATATCTATCTATTCATACCAAAGCTGCAAGGCAGCAAGAACACAGATGTTTTGCTCAGATTCCAGCCTTCCACTTGTTATACCACAATCTGAAAGCCAAGCAGTAATCAGACTGACTTCAGCAGTAACTTTCACCTAAGCAAGGTTTAGTCTACCCTGTGAAAACTGGAGCTTAAAACACTATAAAGTGCTTGGGACTTTAATTTCAAGTTCCTGGCTCAAGTTTACCCTGAAGGCCCTGTGAGATATCTGAACTACAAGTGCTACCACCAATTGTGTTTCTTTTTTCCCTATTTTGAGTACAGTTTGGCTAACAGGAAAAATGACATATCTCCTTTTCCCACTCCCTATTGTGCTTTTAGTTTTTGGTGTAACACATGTGCAAGTTGCACAAGTGGTGCCTATGAGATGCCATTCTGCTGAGGAATGCCTGAGAGCACGGATTCCAGCCATGGCTGCAGGAAAGGCAGCACCAGACAAACTGTCCAAGTTTGAATTTCGATGACTGTGGTCAACAAATCTGACAGACACCAAACAAGTAGCATCACTCACAGAGCAAGAGCTGCTCACCTGTGCAGCTGCTTTCCTGACCATACTCACACACTAAACCAGGAAACTGGCTGATACTAAGCGTCTCTTAGAAGCCAAACAACATCTGCATTCAGGGCTACAGAATAGGCTGTGGAGATTTACATCTAGACCACAACCCCTTCCAGAAACAGATCCCACTGCATCTCAGTCTGCACTGCATCCACACTGTCTTCACAGAAGTTTTGGGGCTTGATTTTGCTCTTTATAAAACAAAAATTTACACTCTGACAAAAACTGAAAACTAATGAAAAATGTATTTATATAACATAAAATTTTCCTTTAGAAAATTTAGAAAATGTTTTGGAATGTACATATTGCATTTTCTGTCTTTAAGTAATTGACTTCTCTTTCATCCTTCCCCCCTGCATACATTACACACTGCAGCTATGGTTTTACTAATTTTACAATAGAATGCCTTCACAAAAATAGCTCGACAAGAACTTTTATAACCAGAACATGTCTAAACATATAGGAAACCATAAAGGAGAGAAAGTGAAGTTTATTCTAAACCTCAAAGAATTGGAATACACAGAGCAGCCAGTGCTTCATCTATCATTAGCACAGAGGAACAACTGCTTCTGAACACTGGGCTTGATCTGAAGTTCACATTCCAGATAATGGGTTCTAGCATAGGGAACTCACCTCTCCTTTCAGAAGAGTGACATAATGAACACAGATTTTTTTTTTAAAAGCAGAAGTAAGCAGGTATTTCTGAATTCCATGTAAGATTTTAATTGAAGTTGAGAAAGAACAATGAATCTCCATTAGAAAGAAAGTTATAAATCTTACCTTTGTCTACTACATCCCAGACTTCAACTTTCACAATGTCATCAGTGGCTGTAAGGACAATAGAAAACAAAGGGTTAGAAGGTTTCACTACAACACACGTCACTCAGAGAACCCAACCCAAAGCAAACATGGAGGAATGTCAAAGCATCGGAATGTCAAAAGAAAAGCAAATTCTGTGCAGGAAGAAAACCCAACCCCAGAAGGCAGTGAGCTGTTGAAGGTGCAAGCTGTCCATGAAAACAGTGCTGTCTTCACACCTTCAGAAAGACCTTCAGAAATACTCTCAGTTACATAAGTGATAACTGGATTTCCTAGCTGGTTCATGTCAGGTTTGAAGCATGTTGTAAGTATTTTGTGTAGACTCTTTTCATAGCACATAGAGATTTACAAAGCCTTTCATTAAGATAAAAATCTAATTTTGAGGATAAAGTCAGGTTTATAAACAAGGCATATAACTGGCAAAAGGGGCAAAAGAAATACACACGTTTAAGAAAGATCAGTCATGGCATTTTCATGTAAACATGACAGCCAGTGCAGACAGTTCTGCAGCTACATAAATCCATTCTCTTTGCATATTTCCAGGTGTATTTTGTGAGAAATAAGGTCTCCTATTGACCTGCAGGATCAATAAATTATAACCAGCAACATCTATTTGAGCTGTTAAAATCTGAAGCAAGACATGCAGAATTCTAACTCCAGTGATTACCCACAAGCAGCCAATTCATGTTCAGGTGGCCTGAAGGTTGAGCAGCTCTGGTTCAGTGATTCAATGGAATCCAAATAATCAGTCTGATTTTCAGGAGCTAGTTCCAAGAAACAGCTGCTTTTAGGAAATGTACTTGAAGAAGCTCTGAACATAAAGCTGGAATAGGAGGACAATGCCTCAAAGTACAAAATAACATCATAGGATGGCATGAGAGTTTATCTGAGTGTCATTATCAAACCAGGAAGAATTTTCTATACAGAACTCACTCTTGGCTTAATTAAATGTTTCAAAATACTGTACAGACAGATTATGAACAAAGGAAAACTTTGATCCTTTGCTTTTGGAGAAAAATCCTTTTTTACATTTATACATGAAGCAAAATCAGCTTCTGTTTTCCTCACAGTAATTCCTGCTCATCTTCCCATGTGCCAGCTGGGCAGGAGGCACTGGATGAACAGGAGACTCTCCTGGGTCAGTCCAGGCAGTGCCTTGCAGGACTGCAAGAATAGGGGAGTACAGCACCTGCAGCCCCAAAACTTCTGCTCAAACCACTACACCCCACTAATTAACTCAGTCCCTGAATATTTCTACAGATAATCAAACCAGGTAGGCTAAAGTCCAACCTGTGAATCACTCACCTGGCACCCAGCTGAGACAGCTCCTCCCCCCAGGCACTGGCACTGCAGGAGTTCTCCCTGTGCCCCTGCAAGTGCTGGAACATAGATCAACTACTGGAGGTCTGCCCCTGATTCCTGCCCTGCAGTTGGCAAGGCAATCCCAGTGCCTTTCCACAATCAAGGCTTGCTGCAAAAGGGTAGGAGATATTTGCCTTCCCCAAGTTTTGATAGGTTTAGGAGGAGCCCAGGAGACTGCTTGCTCTTTCCAGAACTGCCATGTGAAGCACAACATCAGGACTAATAGTTCAGAGAAGTGAGCCCTTGAGGTGACAAGGCTCACCCTTGGAGTGACCCAGGGCCTAGCACTGGTACTTTGCTCCTGAACTCTCCAGCTCCTTCCCTCAGTTAGGATGTGTTGGCTTGCTGAGTGATTCCCACAGAACTGACACCCTGCTGAGCAGCAGCAGTCCTGGCAGCTGGGGAGCTGAAGCATCTGACCACACAGACCTGCTTTACACCCTTCTGCCTGAGGAAAAGGGCAGAATTTCTCAAAGAAATGACTGCACAAGACCCAGGAAAACCACATTTCCACATTTTTCCTGCTAGCTCACAGCCAGGAAGTTCTTCCCTTTCATCAGTGGTGTCATTCCTGATTATCCTGATCATGCAAGAGGATAATTGCTTTAGTGCTGCTGTGTTGGCTCTGGTGTGTGACTCATATCCAGCAGCATCTCACCCAAAGGAGCTCTGTGGCAGCAAAAAGAATGTCAATTTATCCTTTCAACTTCCTAACTTGGATTAGCACAAACCACAGATCAAAGCACACCAAATATCTGTCCTGAGCTGCTATTTGACCAGATATTTCATGGCCAGTGGCACACTGAACACTTTCCCACAAAATGATTTCCCACTGCTTTCCCACAAAATGGAGCCATCTGAAGGCTCTGACTGCAAGAAAGCTAATTTAAAAATAAGAATTATCACACTGTGCGTGGGTTCATCACCAGAACTCACAGGCCCTCAGCATTTTTTACCCTCATTCAATGACAGGATTCACTTCCTATGCTCTGGATCATAAATCCTATAGTGCAAAGCAAGTCTGCCACCCCTCATTCCTATCCCTCAGGCATTCAAAGGATCTGAGCACAACTATTTGTCAGTTTTCATTTCAGACTCCCTTTCTCAGGCTGCCAAACAAAGAATAAAATTGGTGACCAGTATAAATCACAAATGTGTTCCTTAGGGTCAGGAATGGTAATTCCTTACCTGGACACAAAAATCACAAATACCCATTACAATTGGCACAGAAAAACAACTTTATTCATTCTGAGTAAGATGTAACTCAGATTCTGCTGCCTTTATTAATTCCTCCAGTATAAAATTTCTGAAGGTGCTACATTTTGCATCTAAAATTGAATTCTTCTAAGACCAGGCAATGTAAGAACCCTTCAATATTTGAGAGCGATTTAATTAACATCTGTAAATATTTGCCACCAACTACCTCATAATGTTTATTCAAGGTAGCCTGAGAACATGAACATAGGAAGAACAAACTTTATTTTTCCTCTACAGATTAACTTGGACAACAGGACAGGATTTAGACGTGAACCAACTGCTCTCAGGGCCCACATCACCAGTCTTGGATGGAAACTTCTCACAGCAGGAAACAGAGTTAACAAAGTCTTTAAAATGGGGGTTACTTTTTGAAGTGAGAGGTTTTTAAGAAAGTCAGTGGAAAATTTCCTATATTAGTGGAAATTATTACTAAGATAATAGCACAGTGTTTTACAACGTAAAAGAGACACAAACGAAAGGCACAGTTTCAAGTACAGTTTTGCAGGTAGTTTTACAAGGTCAGCAACTCTTCACCTTGAGAAAAGTCCATCAGCACCTGTACACACTGTTCTACCCAGGAAGCTCTACAGAAATGCAGCACACCAAAGTTAGAAGCAGGCCCTAGAAATAACCTATATACCTGTGGATCTCAGCACACAGCAAAGCCAGCCTCAGGTGTGGGTGTTTTCTACTCCAGGATTGCATCACTGTTAAAAAAGCAGTGCCTGAGCCTTGGCTCAGGGAAACAAATGCAGACAAACGAGATGACTGAAACTTCCTACCAACCCCTTTTTGCATGTACACATTTTGTACCTGTTTGTGAATATAGTTAGATATGGATAAGCCTCCTAAAATAAATGCCAGACTCCCAGGCTGTATTCAACCAAGTGTTGTGTTACCTGCAGCCATCAGAGAGGAAACACGACTCTGATGCTTTAACCCATGATACTGCAGAAAGCTACAATTAACATAGTGCATTTCTGGGTATCTAAGAAAGTGAAATTTTATTTCTTACTGCAATCTAAGTCTGTTTAGGCTGAACCATTCACATTTGATTTTGGAGATAGCTTCCACTACCCAACTTGTAAGCTCTGTGTTCCTTCCTTGGTAACTGATGCACTGACATCCTGGGAGAAAGGAAGAGGAGTGAGGGGAAGGATGGCACAGCTAACATGCACCATGCCAGAGGTTTGGCAGCAGAAGAGAAACACCTTTGTGTGACCACAGTAGATCTGCTGGGGTTTTTGAGCACTATCACGAGACTTAGGCATCACGGTATCAACTGGCAATTCAAATTTCGTGGTTAATTAGACACGACATTCAATTTGCTGCTCACCCCACTGCACAAGGTGTTCTCCCAGATGGGAGGATTTGGGCAGTACCTGATTCAACAGATGATCAGAGTGGGGCAGACAGACAATGTCTGATAATGACAAATAACTCCTTTTTTGTACAGCATACTCAGTCTTACAGAGCACTTTCATACCGAATGAGGAGTTTATTCCACAAGGCTGTGGCATTCTTGATCAGCAGCCTGAAAGCTGGACATAATGCACCATTGAATCACAACCTTGTGCAACTTCAGTGCCTGCAGTGTCTTCTCCAGCTGAGATGTAGGGGTTTCACAGCTGTTTGCAACGGGTAAAATAAAAATTAAAACCACACCTGATCACTCAGACTGCAGCAAGAACTTAAAAAAGGCACCGGCACTTCTGTGTTTCAATAAGCTAGCCTAGAGCCAACAGCACTACAATAATTTTTTAAATCTTCCCCAATCACCAGATCTCTTTATATTTTCATCAGTGAAATCCAGTTCGCACCATGTATCCACTTCTAAACAACAGTAATACCCAAAGCAGAGTGGGTCTCAGAGACAGATTTATATAACCCCTCCTCATTAACATGTCGAACATATTACAATTTTTTCAAATACTTTAGACCACCTATTAAACACTTCCCTTGAATTGAGGCTTCCACAGATATATTCTTTTGAACTTATAACATGAAGCGTGTGACAAAATTAAAAACATGACTGAGAAACTATGAATAATAAACTAAAAAGAGTGATGAGAGACCATTTTGTCTCCCAAGCAGACAGAAGAAAGAAGCAAATGAGGCTGTGGTGGAATTTCCTTCCCCAAGGCACCATCCCATGATTGTCACTCCCTCCATCCTCTTCCATCTTACTTTTGTAATTCCAGTGGATGCTGGTGACTTGGATCTCCTGAGTTGGAATATATTCCTCAATAAATTTCTTTCCCTGCAGTCGGTGCCAGAGTGCAGTTTTCCCAGTGTTCCTGTCCCCCCGGATGACAATTTTCACTGGAGAAAAGAGCAAGCAGACAAATAAAGTGATTAAACACAACTTGAAGAATGCTGTGAAAAGTATGCTAACTTTTTGCAAGCATTATTCAGATGTAATCAGTCCTCCCATACTACACAGGCATGATGGGGTTTGGTAGAAAACATGAGCCTCAGTCATTTAAATCAGTGTTTATTCAGTAACTCACACCAGCTCAGCAGAACTAACCAACAGCAAGGTTGAATCTTCAGAATCTGCACAACTCCAGCCAGCTGAGCCTCTGTTTTGTAATGGACACACTTAACCCCTTAAGCAAACCAGCAGCAGTTTGGTTCAGGCTTTAAAGACCAGAGCTATGGCTGGACCAAGAATTCCTCTAGGAAAGAGAGAGAGGAGTAGTAAACACAACCAGCATTAGTGCACGTGAGCTTGGAACACCACACCAACCATGGCTTGACACAAGAATACCAGGTGGCTTTCCCAAAACTCATTTATCAAGGAACAAAGAAAGATGTGGGTACAAGGAGTCTCCTGCACTCTTCCCTCTGAATGCAATCACAGTATGAGCCCCCACACTATCCCATCAACGTGACAGATGGGATGAGCCTTCCCTGAACTCTCTGTGCTCGGTGGTGTGGCTGCATGGTGTGGACCTCCCCTTAAATTGGAACACCTCTTGCGCTTCTCCTTGAGGCAGAGACCTTTTACCCCTGACAGACCAGGAGTCTAACCCAAGCTCTTTCTAAACTGTGGCTGGACTGTCTGCCTGTGAGTCTGCCCTTCAACTGGGACATCTCTCTAGGTCTGAGGCCCTTACCTGGGAATAAGAGATCCCTCCTTGCCCAACAGATCCTCAGTAAGGAACTAGATAGCATGTGGAATTAATACTAATGAAATTGGGACTCAGTATAAATTATTATAAACTTTGTATAAGTAATTCCATTAGACATAACTGTCCAAGTCTGAGACTAAGATTGGACCCAGAAGCACCTAAGCTCCATTAGGAGCTTAGAAAGGGGGTCCCTTTAGAGCCTCACAACTCAACAGGAGGGTCTCTGTGTCACTCATTCCACCTCAATTCTAACTCGATTTTCCTTGGGGTGTTTTGTGCATGTGGTCAGTAACAGTGAACTTTGCCAGGGACCTTTGTCAAGTCACACTTAAACAATATCATATTTCAACCACTTTTGCTTGTACAGCTGCTGCTCATTCTTTAAGTGATCTAAAACACCCATTTGCAACAACCTCCCATTCTTCTGCCTTCTCTACCTCTCCCTGGTCCTTAGCCTACTCTGTCATACCCTATTCCCTTCTATGCTAGGCTCTTCCTTCCATTACCTCCTCTATCATTTCCCTTTCTCCTTAAACACTTCTCACGCCTGTTCTCATGTGAACAGAATCACAGAATGATTTAGGTTGGAAAGGACCTTTAAGATCAACTATTCCAACACTCCCTCAGCACTACCAAGGCCATCAGTAAACCATGTCCTCAGGTGCCACATCCATGTGGCTCTTAAATCTCTCCAGGGATGGGAACTCCACCACTGCCCTGAGCAGCCTGTGCCAGGGCTGGACAGGTCTTTCTACAAAGAAATTTTCTCTAATAGCAAATCTGAACCTCCCTATGCACAACTTGAGGTTGCTTCCCCTCCGGTTACTTGATACTTGATAGAGGAAACTGACCCTCATCTGGCTACAACCTCCTGACACTAGGCCCTCCTGTGGTTGCTTCAGTTTTTTGGGTTTTTTTGTGGTTTGCGTTTTCAAACTCTTCCAAGGAAAGCAAGTGTCCAAATATCAAAAACGGCAGCAATTAATATCGTGAACTTTCCAGAGTAAATTCAAATGTTATCTTGTTCTTTCTGAAAATAGTACCTATTATTTTCTGAATTTTCTGTTATATTGTGGAAATTTTTCTAATGCCGTCTTTGTTTTTACTCACAACCACATGACAACTGGAAAACATAAGCTGACCAAACTGAATTTTTATTCTTGTGTTTTGATTTGGAGCTGTGATCCTCTGGAATATGGGCCACCTCACAGACATCTAATGGCAGTCAGATGATTAGCATTAGGTTGTGCATCATCATTTGGGCAAGGAGATCTGAGACAGAAGGCTGCCTTCTCTTGCAGTTCAGGAGTGCTGCAGGCATTTCAGACAAGAGCTGAAAAGGTCAACTTGAAGATAAAGCACACAAAGTCTGTGGAGGAATTCTGTCTGTTGCTGCAGTTCCACTGTGCTTTTGTTGTAGTACACAGAGGTTTATTATTTTTCAGACCTGCTTATTCTTTTTCAAAATTACTTACAACACCAGGATAATAAAGGCAAAAATTAACACAGTATTTATAGGCTGACTTCACTTAAAGGTCCCAGAGCATCTCTGCAGATACAACAAACCAATTCCTGCATTTTTTGTCACCTTGTGTGTGATTGTTTCCTACTTACAGATGGTAAAACAACTGACAGAATATCCCTTTGATTTTTTTGGAAGCTAGTCCATGGCCTAGGCAGAATGAGATTCCATTTGTCCCCTTTCAAACCCAAACCTTTCCAAATGCTCTCACTGCCTGCCCTAAAATGTTCAAATTCATATCCCCCCTGCCCTGGAATGTGCAGCATGAGATATTAAAACAGTGAGTTTTAAGGGACAAAGAGACCCCTCCTTAAACAGTCAGACTGCTCTCAACGTGCACTTTCAGATCACTACCAGATGATGTGGTTGTGAGTTCTCCCCAGAAGGGAAAGTCCTGTCTCATGCGAGCAACTTCTTTTATGCACTTAAACATGGAGCTGGATCAAGAAACTGAATTGGCTGAGAAATAACCTCAAAATTACCCATTTTCAGTTTTCTTCTCTAGCTCCAGTGCCCAGCTGAAAGAGCAGTGTGAGCAGCACATGGGAGGCACAGTTAGAGTGCAAGGGAATCCCCCCAGCCCTAATCAGCTCACGTTTAAATCAGTGCAAGGTGCTTGTGGCACTACATGCTGAGTCTGAGCAGGTCCAAGGCCCCTTCCAGCTCCAGCACTCTCCATTAGGGTCTCTCTTCTCCTACATAGTGCACAAGTTCTCACTGACTTTTTTCCTGAAGAAAGAAAAAGTCTTTAAAAACAGAACAGGAAGAAGGCAGGTGACACAAATTGCTTTTAGCAAAGCAAAGTCTGTATTTGGGACTTTGGCTGGGGCAGTTGTGCTCAGTCACAGGCACCTGCAAGACAGGAAGGCCTGAGTGAACTTCCAAGCACAGCCAGGCTGATGCATCATCGCCCTGGGCTGTGGCTGAATGTGGAAAGAACAGTTATTATAGGTGAGGTTAATGCTGTCAAGTAAAATGTTGCCTTATTTTGATTTGAAGTTAAATCGATACTTACTGCAAACAATCAGAGGTTTGTAGTAAAGGAGAATTATTTGTGGGAAGAAGGGTGGGGATGGGGAACAGATCAAGAGGCAAGGATAAAGCTAAACAAACCACTTTATTCATATTGTCATTGCATCAGGAAAAACAGAGGGATTTCCATTCTCCAGATGGGGAAATGGAAGAAGAGCAGTGATGATACAGGCCCAGAGAACAGGTCTGAGACCATCTCAGAACTAGAAATCGGGAATTCCCAGCTTTGCCCACATTCCTCCAGGACTCTGCAGTAAAAATCCCAAAACTAATAAATCCATGGAGAGGGTCATAACCTTACCCTCATTAAGGTCTTTGGGATTTCAGCTATAATGCTCTGAGCTTGTTCTTCTGCCAAAAGCAGCACCACCTGCTCTGCAGGCTCCCTTCCCATAGGCATAGGCCAGCAGCAGGCAAAGCAGGGCTGGCACATGCTGCACAAACACCTGTGTCAGCCATAGGAGAAATCAAGAGAAGGTGGGAAGTGGCAGGAAGAGGAGAAGCCTTCCTTTCGCGAGTAGTGCTGAATGAAAATACTTAACAACAAATCTGGGAACTACAACTCCAAAGCAACACAGAAGTTAAGGACTATAATGCTTATTGAAAAGGTACATGGTACTAATTTTGTCTTTTAAAGAATATGTTAGGCAGAAATATTAATAAGGAGAGAGAGTGAGGGGAATTCTTGGAGCTACTGCCTTTGGTATCCCAGCACTGCTGACTGTTCAGCCTGTGCTGCAGGCACACACAGCAGTGGGGTTTGTCAAGTGACACACCGGATGCGGTGTGTAAAGCCCAGAGCAAGGGTTCCATGTCTGGGGAATAGAAAGGATGAAAATTTGGCACCTTCACGTCTTCTGTTCATGTCCCTGACCAGCAAATCCCAGGACCATTGTTTCCCCAACACTACCTTACATAAATGGTCACGTTTGAGCATCCTGGTGCTCAAAATTACATTCTGCAACCGTTCTTGTAATTTGTTCAAACAAGCACTGCTGCCACTTCCTTTTACTTGCTCTTGCCACACTCCCTCACAGTGCCAGCACAGTCCTTGGAGCAGCCACACAGTGCACCTGATCCAGGGTATCCCAGGCAGGTAAAAAAGAGCAAGTTTTCACAAAGATTGGTTTTATTTCTGGTTTCATGTCATGTCATGACACACATGGCACAGACTCTTGTAGTATTCAGCTCTGTGCTTTCTGAGTGCTCAGGGAACTCTGGTGTTAACTGGATGTGAACCACAGCTCCGTGAGGATGGTACAGAGTGCGTGTGTGCTGGAATGCAGTATGGAAATGTTTTTGTTCTACAACAAGATGTCCCAAGCAAAATACATGACTGCTGCTGGTACTGGTCTTTGCTCTCATAACTTCATTAGAAATCTAAACCTTTCCATGCTGCCATGCTCTTGCTTTTGAAAAGTTGACTGTGTAGGAGAGGGACCATCAAAACAAATAATTTGGGTTCAATTTAGTGCTCTATTCTACCCAGGGTCTGTAACTATCAGTTAAAACACCATTAAAACACCTCACAGCCTTCAGCATCACCTCAAACATGAGGCTATCTGTTACAAAATGTACCTGACAGCCACAGGGCTGGCACAGCAGGGGCTGCTCAGAGCCCAGGGCAGCAACCAGAGCTAGGTACAAGGCCTGTGTCCCAGCCTGCTTTATCAGTGAACAATCCAAGGTATTCTCAGCACACTAAGTACGTTTCTGGCAAGGAAACAGGCTTCACTGAGGATCTGTAGTGGTCTAATGCAGCAAAGAAACATTTCTGTAAAACAAATCACAGCACTCTTTGGTTTAGGTTTAGGCAGTTTCAGGGAAACAGAGGAGTTGTAAAGATCTTTGTGTGCTAACAGTGGCTGCAAACCACATCCTGCACTTCCCTGCTGAATGTCAGGAATTTGCCAAGAAAGGAGAATTGGCAATGCACAGGATTTGCAGTTCTGCCTTTCCTGAGCAATGGTCCTTGTAATGACATTCCTTCACAGCCCACCTTCAATTGAGACCACCTCACCATGCTGGAATGCTCCCCCTCTCCCCAGTGCCATGGCTATGAGGGGTATCTGGAAGCCCTTCCATAATCCAGCTTGTATCTCCTATAAATATTATATAACAGTGATGCTGGAAAGAGTTACAATAGAAACTGGAAAACTTGCCTTAAGGCAGTGACAGATAGCTGCAGTTTTCAGCTATAAAGCAGTAACTAGAACACAAATCCTGGTAAGACAGAGCACAAACCAAAAACCTCTCCTGGGGCTTTCACTAATGAGACAAAAAGCAGCAAAACTACGGTTAGCAGTTTTGGCCTTGCACAAGCAGTGGGCAGGTGCCTATCCACAGGTCTGGCACAATGCAGTCATCATGGAACAGAGCTGGTTCCATCCTGTGCCAGCAGGATGCAGCTGATCCCTTCTGTCCACAGCACAACCCCCCCCTGCAGCTTCTGGCTCTTACATAATTCACAAGCTGGTATTAGCTACCTGATCTCGGGCACTCGGCTGCCCAGGCAGCACAAAGGTCTTCTGGGCTGTGGCCACATGAAGCCTCTGCACAAACTCACAGTCTGAGACCAGCAGAGCTCCAGAACATGTTTAAGGATGCAGTGCTGTGTTCCAAGGCAGCACCTTCATCCTCACCCCCATCTTTCACAGGAAATCCAGTCTCAACAATCACACTGCTGCTTTTCACGTTCAGGACCGTTTGCCAAGACACTCATTTTATAAACTAAACAGCACTGGCATATCTGCAGATGTGCCACAGATAAAGGCACCAAATGCTCTCTCTAGTAAAGCAGAGCACTTTGAAACCTCAGTCCCAAAGCACAATCGACAGCCATAATATTAAACAAAGCAAAAAACACCCCTAACCCCAAAGTGTGATTTTGCCATCACATTCTATTTCAGACCAAGATTCAACAGAAACTCTATTCCTCCAACATGTGTGCCTTCACAGAAATTATCCAGAGCCACGTTTACAAATCAATCTTCTTCCCACCTGCCAATCTCTCAGCCTTCTGCAATCTGCTTCCCTTGCCTGCCTGGCTCCACAAAGATGAGCTGGTACTCGCAGCACTCTCTGGAACCAGCTCTATTTTCAGCAAGAGTGACATAACTGCTGTCCCTGTCTCACAGTTGTTGCTTTGGGACCTATTTCACATACTTGCAATGCCCTCCTGAAACACTGTATTAGAAATTACATTTACTGACGCACAGCCGTAAGCCTCAAAACTGAGAGGAAAAAAATTCTGGAAGTGTTCCTCGAGAAAAGAGCAAATGTATCAGTCGCAAAGAAGACAGTTAGGATGAAAAGATGTACCGAGGGCACACATAGGTACTCACTGTCCACCTTTTACTAAAGCCTAGCAGGCTTTAGTAAATAGATTCTTATCATACAGCCACTACAACTTAATTATAAACACCATTATCCTGCGCTGCAGGGAAGGTCACCCACACATTCAGGGAAGTTATCCTCTTGATGCTCGAACTGACACAAACCGACGTACGGTCTGTCTCCTGTGCCACAGCCGGCAGGCAGCGCTCCGGGACGCTGCTGCACCGTGGGTAAAGTTTCCCGTCCTTCACTCCTCCCACATTTAATTCCAAACTTGGCTTTGAGCGAATACGGCTAAAAGCACCAACCTGCACAAAGAAAGCATACGCACTCCCAGCCCCCCTGCGGTCCCCGGGCACCCCACGGGGCACCAGACCGTCCGCCTCCCCCCGGGCTGGCCGAGCCGCCCCGGACCAGCGCTCCGACTCACTGTTATACTGGACTCCCTTGGCGAACCTCCTCTGTAGCGCCTGGTTCATCGACTGCAGCCCCGCTGGGATATTTTTGTCGCGGACCCCAGCCTGGTCCGAGCCCACGAGCTTTTTAAGGGCCGAGAACATCTTCGCGGTCCCACACTTGCACCCCGGGGAACGGGCCGAGCGCGGGCTCAGGGGCCGGGTGGCCGCGGCGGAGGCACGGGGCGGCTCAGGGTTGCGGCGGGGCCGGCCCGGC
>VWZN01003299.1:101022-111417 GCA_013396955.1 Regulus satrapa
GATCCTGGTGACCCTGATTTTCTGTGTGGCTGGGCAGGGTGAATGGGGCTATTGAGACCCCGATGACTGGCATCTCCACTCCAGGATTGTCTCCCCTTCCAAGTCCCCCTCCCCGCGCTCTCCTCCTCCCTGCCGTCCTCCTCGCTTTTAATTTCCTTCCTGCAGAGAGCTGCTCATCCCCTTCCCATTGGCCAAAGGCCTGAAAGGGAATGGAGGAGACAAGGGAAGGATTAAAGACGCTCTGCTTAGGAGCAGGCAGCCTGAATACAAGATGCACCGGCTGGGAAAGAATGGAGGCTTAGTGGGGCACCAGATCAGACCCGCCTCCGCCGCATTCAACCCGACCTGCATTCCTGCATTGCTAAGCAAGGACCTTTCTCCCCGGCCAACCCCTCGGAGGAATGCCCTGGACCCCTGTCCCACCTGCTGCCACAGGTAGACCTGCCCAGGATGGTCCCACCACACCCCTCTAGGTGCAGCCACGATGGAAGACAGCAGTGCTGCGGTGCTTGCAGGTCCCCTGGGTCAGCCTGTCTAACTCAGGACACAGTGTCCCCAATCAGTCCCACAAGGATGAGAGGCATCTGGGGCAGCCCTTGGAGCAGTCTGGGAATAACTCTGGGATGTTCCCAGCCCTCACCCCAGCAGAGCTATGAGCCTCATCCTGCAGGGCTGGAGACTTTGGAGCTCAGAAGAAGGTTGGAGCCTGCAGCAGCGTGGGGTCTGTTAGACCTGGAGAAGGGCTGGGGCACTTTCAGCCACAGCCTTGGCAGCAAGAGACAGCTGCAACAATGCTTGTTGACTGTGTTGTTTCTTAGAAGATGCCTTTAAACCCCATACTATTCCCTGTCCTTCTCAGCATGTCCCAGGGCCATGCAGGTTGAGGTGCAAAGGGACTGCTCTGGGAGCAGGGCTGGGGCAGGCGCATTCCCTGCTAGGACTGGTTCTCAGGAAGGGCTGGAGCAGAGTGAGATGCTGGGTGGGCTCAGGGTCATGCTGGGAATGAGGGGTCCCCGAGGGCAATCATGGACCATGGTGACCTGTCACTGACCTATGGACAGACACACGGGGAGTCACCCAGGAGCAGGACTGTGGTGTTGGCAGCATCTGGGGCCAGACTGTGTGAGACATTCTTTCCATGCCAGGTCAACCCTTCATGTGCCGCCTCAGGTGAGGCACAGGTAGAAGTGAGTGGCCTAGTCAAAGCAGTGTGGGATAGGTGCCCACTGTCTCTGCCCAAAAACACCCCATGGAAGCTGGAGCAGCACAGCCCCTACCTGTTTCTGACAAGCTGGGTCAATCTGTAGTTTGCACGCGAGTTCCCCATGGGAGGGACCTTCTCCATGAACTGGGAATTTGAGGCTGACTCCTGGTTAGAGCTGGTTTCCTTCATGGCATAAGAGGAAGTTGTTCTCAGAAACCTCTTGGGGTCCTTCATTCCAGATAGCTGATTTCTGGGGGACGCATCCCTCATGGAGCCCAGAAAGGTTCCAGAGTGACCAAGATTCTCCCTGGCCTGAGGAGCTGGGTGGTCTGCAGTGGGAAGCAGGGATGGGGTGGGTCAACCAAATCCTATAGCCCCAAAACCACACCTGTGGAGGCACCTCAGAGACCCCACACTGAGGATCAACTCGAGGAACTGGGGATCCCATGCAGGGGCACACTCCAGGCACTGCTCACACAGCTTTGGGGTCCTGCACTGCAGGGACAGAAGTCTGAGCTCCTGTGTCTCATGTCCCCTGTAGAGGTTAATGTAATTTTCAGTTTCCTGAGGGTTATCTCACCTGTCCCCATTTTCCAGTCTAGATCTCTTGCTGGTCTGGTCCCTCATGCACCCCAAATCTGTGCAGCACCTGCAGTGGTCATGAATGTAGAAGCCCAGGGTGGGATAGGGCTGAGCCCATGGAGGTGGCCTGTTGGGGCAATCTTGAATGCCTTCCAGACTCCTCATTGTACTGATGCAGAGCAGGATTCAGGCACCAAAAGACAATACTGTGTGCCAGCTGAGATGCTTCAGGATGCCCAGGACACCTGGGGTGGCTCCATAACCTGGGGCAGAGACCAGGAAGGACATGACAGGACCTCACAAGCAGTAAAATAAGCTTAAGGAAGCTCTTTGTGCTACCATCCTTCCTCTTCTTCCACAGTGGAACCCAGATGCCACCTCAGATAGACCCCCATGGTCAGAGCTGAATCCTACAATCCCTGACCAAGCTGTGCAGGAGGGTCCCAGGTACTGCTGCCTCCTGAGCCCCACAGGTAACCATCATGGTCTCTATGATCCACCTGGTGTCCCTCATTCTTACCATGCTAAATCCATGAATTCAAAAGATTTTTCAGTATTTGGCACTAAAAGCCCCATCTCTTGGAGTTCTCTGATTCCAGCAGAAACTTGAGAAGAGCATGAAATCCTTCCTGGACCTGTGTGTCCACTTCCATCCCAGAAGGCAGAAGAAGAAAATGGCCACCCATTTTTTTTCTCCAGAGAAGAGTCCCGTCCTTTCAGGCATCCCACCACTAGCCTCAGCAGTTGTTAGGGAGCCCACTGCACACCCACCTTCTATCCCTGCCTCCTTCTGCTCAGGGAATGAGATCTGCGCTCTTTGCACGAGAAAGCTGCTCTGACTTTAGAGCAAAATGGGCACAGTGGGTATGAAATAATCAGTTTCGGTATAAGGGATCTCTGTTATCAGCCTAAGACACTCACTGTGCTGGGAAGGCACCAGCTGTGGTGAGGCAGAGGTGGTTAGTCATTGCTCAGGGGGCAGTGGCCACCATCACAGTGCCCTCGGCTGTGCCTGGCCTGGCAGGAGCACTCTCCCTCCTCACCTATCACCAGGATCAAGAGAGCTGCCCTTGCCTGGGGGAGATCTTCACCACATTCAAATGTTGGTGTCCCCACTGCCCTGTTATTGCTGTAGCACTCCCCAGCACTGTCAGTAGGTAGGAGACATGGGGCCCCATCCTGCTGTACGCCCAGGCTCCAGTTCAGCCCCCATCAGCTGCCTGTAGGAACCAGGGGCTCCATCCCTCTGGAGAAGCCCAAGAGTTCCATGTGGGGAAGAACTCTGGATCTCAGGAGAAAAGCAACTGCTCTCCCTGTGTGGTGCCAGAGGCTTTTGTCCTCCCTCCGCCGAGCCCAGGGGCCGGAGATGGGTGATTCCCAGCCCAGAGGGGATGGAGAGCCCTTCCCTCCGCCCTGCCTGATGGAGAGGGACCACGGGGCTTTCTCTTTAATGCAATGCTATGAATACTCGAGGTCTTTCTGCTCACTGTTTAATGGATTTGAATGTGAAAAGATGGTGGAATTGGGAAGAGGGGAAGAGAGGGGGGAGGCCAGGCCTCTTTGTTCTGGGATGCTGCTCCAGCCTTGGATTTATTTAGCATTTGGAGGGCTCTGGGGTCTTTCTCTCCTCCCCAGCCTTGCAAAGGCTCGCTCCCTTTTCTGCCTCATGCTTATTAGCATAGCAGCTGCTCAGGAGAGGGGCTAGGCAGGAGAAAAGGATCGAGGCGTCCGGGAAATGAATAGCAGGGAAAAAAATAGCTTAAAAGGACAGAGGCTTTGAATGAGGGGGAGCAGTGAGTGAAAAATGGGATGGGGGCAGCTTAGAGTTGTCACCGTAGCTGTGAATGTGAGCAAGGAGAAATGTGGGGACCCACTGGGAATAGGCTCCCTGTCTGGGCACTGTGCTGTGGGTCAAGGCCTGATCCTGGTAGTATGGTGTGAGGCCAGGGCCACCCTGTGCCCCCAGCCCCAAGGGCTGCTGGAAATCCAGCAATCCTCTCCAAGAGACAGACTGGACATGGGATGAGGCACTCAACGAAACCCTCAGGGCACACTGCAAATGGTGCCTCCAGCTCCTCCACTCACTCCAGGGAAAGCCCTCCAGCCACTGGACAGCTGAGGGGTTTAGGCATAATTGATGGAAATCAGGAGTCCAGGGAGCTGCCACCCAGCTCCTGCCCCAGCTGGAGACTTTGCTGGGGACTGCACATGGGTGAGAAGGGATTTTTCACCTGAAGAAAACAAGAACAGAGATGGCAGTCTTGGGGTGAGAGGAGGCAGCAGAGTCACTGCTTCCAAGCAGAGCCTCTCCTTGGTTGCAGGATTCATTTGAAGTCAGGATCTGTTCATTGTGCTGTCATGTTTCAGAGCACAAACCATCAACCCCAGGGTGCTGCTCAGGCTCCCTGTGAAGGCTCAGCCTCAGCTGCCCCTGAAAGACATCACAGCAGAGCCACCGAGTGTTGGCCAGCCAATGTCCCCTCCATCCATGTCCGCCCAAGCCAGTGCTGTGCAGGACTCTACTCACTGAGCCCACTCTGCCACTGCTCTGTGTTTGTGTCCATGTCCTCCATGCCCCCCTGAGGAGGGGTCAGCAGAGCCATAGCCATCCTACCAGGATAAACATGCAGCTAGTTGGGGAATTTCCCTCTTCTGGGGAGCCTTTTCCTAAAAAGAGCCAGGAGGACACCACCAGCTCAGCTGGGCTGAGATCTGCCATCACCTGACAGTGCTGCTGGAGATGCTGCTCTCCTTGGTTTGCCCTCAGGGTGCCCTCCCAGCCACAGAACACTCTTGGAGTCAGGCTGAATGTGGAGTTTCCAGTTAAAATAGTTGTCCCAACCACCCCCAAACCCATCATTGCTTCAGCTGTCCAGCTTTGCCTCTCTCCATTTTTCTATCTGTCCCTTACCCATCCACCCCATCAGGCCTCTATTCTCCATCCCTCCTAGCCAGCCCCTTTGCCTGCATTCTTCCATCCCTCCATGTCCTCAGTGATTGCCCCAGGCCCCCTGCCATCCCTCAATCCCTCCAGCCGAGCACCTTCCACCCTTCCAGATCCAAACCCTATCCACTGTCTTCCACAAAACCAGCCAAACCACAGTGTCGCCTTGCTTGACCATTTCTTCTCAGGAAGAGAAACCTATTTTTTTTAAAAAGCCAAAAATTCCACTGAATCTGCAGGTGTGTGTCCCACCCAGAGTGAGACTCAGAGGTTACCTCTCCCTGGGCACCCTAAGATGGCTGCTTGTGGAGGAACATGGCAGCTGCAGAGGTTTTGGGAAGAGGTTTCTCCTTCTTGCACAATGGAACAGCATTCCTGGGGGCACTTGCTGCACCAAGGAGAAATTGGAGCTGCCTACACCCTGCTGGGAGCATCCTGGGGAGGACACAGTTCTCCAAACATGGGGGTCTGTAGAATGACAGTGATTTCAGGGCATAGGGGTTGGCACTGAAAATCCCATGCTCACCTCATGGCAGTGCATGAAGCTCATGAACACCCCAAAAAGAGTAAAAAATTACTCGATGCTGCAGGAATGGGCTAACCTGGGATGGATATCAGGGACAGGACCTCTGCACCCAGTCCAAGCACCAAATACTGCAGCAGTTTTGGGTCAGCAGCAAAAACAGGCTGAAACCATGAGCTGTCCTGTCCTGTATGATGTGCTGAGAACCCTGGTGACCATCATCCATCCATCCATCCATAGGGATGGAGTCCAGAATGCCTTGAGAAGGGGCAAAAAATTCTGAAGCTTGGAAATGAGGCCAGCCTGGCTGGACAGCCTTAGCCACCAGCTCCTCACTGGCACGAAACATTTTTTTTTTTAATTTTTGTTAAAAAAGGTAACTCCTCTTTGGACTGTTGAGCTGCAGCATTATCATAGTCATACAAACGCCCAACAAAGCATCTATTTAAAATGTCCTGGATTTTGATTACAGCCTGTCCCCTCTTGCTCACCCGCTCGCTGTCTTTCTTTCTCATTCATTACTTACTGTGTTAAGTTCCCTGAAATTCAAATAAAATCCCTCCTCCTCCTCTGCATCCATATGTGACGGCCAATTCAGCGCCGATGGCCAGGCTTGACGGATGAAGGGCAATAGAAGAGAAGACAAAGCTGTCAAACCTCACCGGGCTGTGTTGACTTCCAATCGCCTCCCAGCCAAAGGGTAGCCCAATCCATCTGGTTTGGAGTCAGCAGCACAAACAAAAGCAAAAGACAATGGCAGGAAGCCCTTGAAAGTTCAAATTCTTGCTTTGGCTTCTCTTGGAACAACAGCACCTACGTAATGTGGCTGACAGACAATGACACAAAGCCAGCGACAGGCAAAAATGCCAGAAGAATGTGCTTACACCACCAAACCATCCAACATTTTTGTGTTATTGGAACAAAAATAGAAAAGGGAAAGAAAAAAAGGGTAAAAAAAAATAAAGTATTTGAAGTTCCTAGATTTCTTGGAGAGGTTTCCTGTAGAGGACAGCTGCAAAGTGGGGTGGCCATGGGCCTTGGGAGGTGCCTGGCACCAGGGCAGCTGCTTCCCTGGGCTTGGGGTTCAGCTGTGTCCTCAGCACATTTCCACTGCCAGGGCCATCACATGTGGGGAACAGAAGAGCTTTGCTGGGCCTGGCTTCAGTGGAGTGCCCCAATAAGGAGCTGCTAGAGACCCCAGCCCACTCCATCCACTGTGGGGAGAAGAGCCATGTGCAGAAATGCTGTGTTTCCCGAGAAAAACCCATCCTTGAGGTGGTGGCTGGCTCAGCCCAAATCTCTGGGGCCCTGGGACAAGGTGAAGGGTGAGAAGCTGCAGGGCTGAGCTGAGCTGAGCCAGACGAGCCCAGCTCTGTGAAATCCCAAAGCAGGCGCCAGGATGAGGTATTGCAGCATTCCAAGCACAAAGGGATAAGGCTGGGATCATTTCCACCCGCAGGTATAACCTCATGTGTCCTAAGGAACACTGCCATTTTGAGGTTTGCTGGCACAGGTGGTCAATGTCACACAGTGTCATGGCTGGAGAGGGGAGTGGTGCTCGCCCCTCACCCCCAACAGATTGGAGTCAGCAGCAGGACCCTGGGTGAAGGACCCCCAGGACCACCAGTGGTTGTGACTGATAGTTTTAGCATAATTTTTCTCCCGCTCAAATCCATCCGAGTAACTTGGTGCCTATATTATCTACACTGGGCTGCTGCCTGGGTGGCTGCATGTCCCCAGGGCACCTGGGGACACCAGCTGTGTCTGTGCCAGGCACTGACCCGTGCTGGCAGCAGATGGCACAGGGCTTGGCACACTGGAATGGAGTTTGGCCAACCTGGAAAGGTCACACTGAGCTTTTTCTCCAGGATCCCCTCCCTACTGTGTTTGCAGGGTACCATTCCTTGCATCCCTGGGAGCCCACACCCAGAGCCAAATTGAGCATGGCACAAATTTCCCTGGGATTCAGGCATTTTCAGAACTGGCAGAATTATTGATAGAGAAAAAGCCTCATCCGACTCTCCAGTAATGCCAGCAAGGGAGGCTTGCCTGCATTGTGCCTTCAAAGCCCTGGTCTTGACAGGGCCCAGGAGTGTAGTAGGCAAGGGGCTGCCTCTGCTCTTCTCCTCCTGGAGCAGGAAAGCCTCCAGAGAAGGGCTCAACCCTGCTGGGCACTGCTCCACTCTGAGCCACACCACAGCACAGAAATACCTTTGGGGATGGAGAGGCCATGCTGACCCTTACCCTGTGCCATTTCCTTAGGGCAGCTGAAAACACCACTGACTCCATCCCCACAGCCTTAGGGGCCTCAAACTGGGGCCCAGGCTGGAATCGAAAAACTGGGAATGTTCACAGGAAGCTGCAAGGTGATCAGCCAGACAAGCTCAGACTGCAGCTCCAAAAACACACCCCAAATTCCCCATCCCAGGACTGGCTGCTGAGCTCTCCCCTCACTCCCAGAGGACAAGTAGCTTCTTTAGGAATGTCTCAAACAGCACATGCCCATCCAGCACGAGGGTTTGGTCTGAGCTGTCACCCTTCTATCAGCCTCTGAATGCTGGGATGGGGCAAACCAGGACACCCCTGAGTCCAGGGAACTTCCTCCAGCCTGTGGAAAGGAGTTCACACTTCCCCCCAAATCCACCCCAGCCATCCCCCTCCAAGGGTGCATCCAAACCTAGAACAGCTGCAGGTTTGACACCAAAAGAGACATCTGGGGTCCCAGCCAGCGCCTCCCACCACAGAAAACACCCAGCATTGCCAATGACCAGGTGGAAAAGAACAAACATAACAGCCTTGGGGTCTTTCTTATAAAAAGATCAATGAAAAATTTATTTATAAATTTCGCACTCTGGGGCTACACATCTATATCATACACTCAGGAATATGCTGTACTGTACAGACTTTATCCAGTTAGAAATGATCATATAGTGACCCACATACAGCTTCAATATAAGCCTAAAAATTCTTAACATTAATTAACATAATTAAAAAAGGTATTCGCATCTAAAGAAAAATCTACAGAAAAACTCCTTTCTGGAGCAATCTGTGCATCAGCTTCAATGTCTGCTTATTTCACTGACATTATCAATATATTCTTCTTACAAAAATAATAATAATAATAATTAAAAAGATGACTGCTGAAAGGCAACCAGTCATGCAAGAAAGAGCCTCCCCCACCTGCCTCTTTTTTTTTTCCTTGTACTCCCCGTTTTGGCGTGAAGGGTCAGCAGCACGATGAGCCAACAAGGGGGGTGGGGGGACCCTCATTTCAATTTGAATCAATCTGCATCCCTTTTACTTCTCAGGATCAAGAGAGACGGGGGGGTGTGGGGGTTGCATAGAAAATTGAAACTCTAGGGACTAGGAAGGGCAGCAGCTTTTCAGTAAAATACAAAGGGATGTAAAAATACATCAACTCACAATTTCAGAGCAAACCCCCTTCCCCGCCGTACAGTTTCCCAAAAATCTCAGTGTGTCTAAAGCTCCAGGAAGCTGGAAAGGAACAATATTTTTCTTAAACTCACCCAGCAATTCACACAGGAGATTCACAGTCTTAATAGGTACTTTATAAAAATATAAATATGGGTTACATCATGTTGTCTTTACAACACTGGACAGAGCTCCCTTTAGACTGGGTTTATAACCAAGATTTCTTTTTAAAATCCATCTAGAACTTGGCTTTACAATACACTTTTTAATATGTCATAAATGTTATGACATTTCATTGTGGCAAATCCATTTATGTAAAAAAAAAAACAAAAACAAAAATGTGCAACCATCTGGTAACAACGATAAAACCTCACTAGGAAAGGTCTTGTTCCCACCCCATAACTATCGCACAGAAGCACCAATGGAAGTGCTGGACACCCCCTTCCATGCTCACAGAAAGACTTCGGCCAAGCAGTTCCTTGCAAATTACAGCAATAACAGTAGACACTTCTGACAGGGCTTTTTTTTTCTCTTTTTCCTTAAATCTGGAGCTTTTGAAATCATCTCAAATTGTTGAAGTGGACAAAGAACAAAAACAAATTAAAAACCCAACAAAACGCAAACAACTGCAGGTAAAACCATCAGAGACAAAGCAGAATATTCAGTGCAATGGGAAATAAACAGGGCAGACTCTAGGTTTTTTTGTTGGCTTTTTTTTTGTTTGTTTTAAGACTAGGAAAAGAAAACAGGAACAACAAAAAAAGCATATATCCCAAACCATATTTTTGAAACACTCACCACCAGCTTCAAACAAAACCAGGCTCACAATCTTCACCCACAAATATATACAGACATGATAAATAGGTAAGACACAACCCCAATAAACCAGCAGGTAACTATTTCTTTTCTCTTTTTTAATCAGAATGGTTTGGATGCAGGGAGCAAGAGAGGAAAGAGCAGGGAGACGGCAGTGATGTGGATGGCTTTAGTGCAGACGAGGAGAAGATGGTTGAAAGACCAGCGGGAGAAAGGAGACTTCTGAACTTTTCCGCATTTTCCAAATGGATGTTCTTGTGCCTTAGCAATAAAAAAAGCAGCATTTGCGATTATACGTGCAGTCACTTCAAAATGCGCCTTCAGATGGCTCGCTCTGCTTCCTCCCTTTCCTTTATAAAGATATATATGGCGGGATATATATCTCTTACAAAAGGTGGGTGAGTGTACGTACATCAAGTGAATCGTTCTGCATTGAGAAGTGTTATCCAAGTTTCACCAAAAGAAAAAAATAAAAGTTCCCAAACTCTTTTCAGTAGTTTTCCAGCATCTCTGTAGGCAGCAGAGAGCGCTCGCGCCCCTTTTCTGTGCAAAAGCAAATCCTCTGCCTCTAGAGTTTATTTCATTTTTTTTTTTTTTAAGAAAAAAACAGTCCAGGATTTGCTAATCCCCCTTTACACACAAAACCACAAGGACTCAATGTCTTTTCCTGGGATCTCACGTGTGCTAAACAGATTCATGGAGCGTGTGAGGATGCAGACTTTCTTCAGACACCCAAGGAAAAAACAAAGCAGAAAAGCCAACGCAAAATCAACCAAACCCAGGAGCAATCTGGGTGAGAAAACCACATCTGTCATATTCCAACGGAGTCGCCTCGACAAAAAAAACAAAACAAAAAACAAAAAACAAAAAACAAAAAAAAAAAAAAACAAAAAA
>VWZN01003299.1:116041-139384 GCA_013396955.1 Regulus satrapa
GGGGCCGCGGCCGGCACTGGGAGGCCCCTGCCATCGCTTCATGGGGCGCTGCAAAACCAGTAGTCCCACCCAGTGAATTACCCGCTCTCTTCTAAGGCGAGCCGAAGACGTGGCGGGAGGCGGGGAAGGACCCCGGAGCTGCGATGCCTTAAGCGAACGGTCACGCCGAGAGGCGCGGAACAAATTTTCCCTCCTCAGGGGACGTGACGGCCAAATTTCCCCGTGCCCGTGAGAGCCTGCGGGAGGGAGAAGGGCCGTCTGCCACCGGCATCGCCGGCGGGGCTCAGAGCCGCCCCGGGGCTGGGCGCGGGGGGCTGGGTACGTCGCAGCTTTCTTCCAAAAAATCCCAGCGGGTCATGCCCGTCCTGCCGGCCAGGCGGACGTAGCAGCGAGAGTCCAGCCACCCCCCGAGGCCTCCTTGCAGAGAGCCGGAGAGCCGAGGGACGGATACGGGGCAGGCGGCGAGGGGGCGTGCCCCCACTTAATTCATTAAAATGTGTCGGAGAGCGTGGGAAAGACGGGAGCTTTTCTTCCCAGCGCAGAGCCCCAGCGAAAGGCGTGCGAGGGAGAGCGTCCTGCCCGCTCGGCTCCCCGGAGCCGGAGGAAGCGCGGAGGTTTCCTCCGCCGCTGGCCACGCCGGCGCTTTGCCTCCGGCTTCTTGGCAAAGCGGCTGCCGGAGCCCCGGTGGGGAAACGTGGGGCTCGGCCAATGCCGCCTGCCCCACCGCCAACGTTTGGGGTGTGGGGATGCAGGGAGCCCACCTGGGCTTGCTGCGTGGGAACAATCTCCCTTGTGCAGATTTACCCTGGTGCGGGGCAAGAAAGGGAATCCCTTTCCCTGGTGGGGAAGAGAACGAGAGGGGGTCTCAGGGGACACCTGTCCTCCACGTGATCTGAGAGCTGCACAAGCAGGGACATGGCCATGGGATTGGCTTCATACTCTCCCCATGGACACGTTACACACCAGGAACTTTCAGTGGCACCCAGACTGTGCTTGGGTGGGCTGGGACCCTGCCAGCCCTGCAGGCAGAGCTCCTGAGGCCAGAGCTGGGAGTTTGCAAAGGAAACCTCATGCTCTTGTGGTGAGGAGCTGTGTGGGTGCCCTGTGTCCTCTGCAGGGAGCACAGCACACACAAAAAAAGCTCTCACCAGTGATTTGGGAAGTTCTTTGGACAAGGGCATCCTCTTGGGACTCCCACACCACAGAGACCACTGCAGGAGCATGGTCTGGGGACTGCCACTTCCCATGGATATCACCGTAGATGCTGCTCTGCATGGTCCCTCCCTCCCAGCCTGTGACAAGCAGGATTTAAAACCTGAGTGAGACTCAAGATCAAGCAAGATCATAACACTACACGTAGTCATTGTCCTCTGGGGAGCACACAGGCAGGGATGTCTCTGGGCTGGAGGACATGGTGCTGGGCTGCACAGTTTGGGTTATCTCAGTGCAGCTTGGCCTTTAACCACTCCAGTGCCCCATCTTGTCAGTTCTTATCCTGCTGGAAATGCTGCAGCTCTTTCTATGGTCTCTCTGACAGTACAAAAATGCTGCTGGAGCAAAAGGCGACCAGCTGGGACACACCTGAAGCAGAATTCCTGTCTGGTGCCACAGGCAGGGATCTCCAGTTGCATCAGTGTCTTTAGTGCTTCCAGGCCATGCCAAGGCATCCTCTTGACTGATGTCCCTGTGGCCATTGAGCACACATTCTCCAAACCCACCATGGCTCCAGCCCATGTTCTGCTAAGCTGACACCACCACATGTCCCTTACCTGGTGTATTGGCTGGCAGCTGCTTCTGGAACTTCTGGTCCCGGAAAACTGGCACATGAGGGGACCATATCTTCACTTTGCAGGTGCTGATAGAGTTGACTGGAGACACAGGCCTTGGTTTTTTGTACCCTGGGCCAGCCTCCCCACATTTGGGCCATAATTATTTTGTCCTGGATTATCTGAATGAGCTCCAGGATTGAATCCAGTGTCAGTGCAGAGTTTTGGTGCCAGGAAATTGCCATCTCCTGAGACACAGGTGGGTCATTGGGCCACTTATCACAGAATCACAGGCTGGTTTGGGTTGGAAGTTTAAAACTCATCTTAGTACACCCCCTTCCACAGGCAGGGACACCTGCCACTATCCCAACTTGCTCCAAGCTCTGCCCAGTCTGGTTTTGGACACTTCCAGGGATGGGACAGCCACAGCTCCTCTGGGCAATCTGGTTGCACTGCATGGCCGCTCCTTTGTGGTGGCCGTGGGATGGGGATATGTCACCCCAATGCTCCCACTGTGCAGTTCCCTCAAAGACACCTTACAGCTACACCAGGAGTGGCCTTTGTACCTGCTGACTGCTCCATGGGGACAACCCAGGGATCTAAGCAGGCTTGGGGGTGACACGGCCATAGCCCCCATGGGACACATGCCTGGTGAGTGATAGAAGCTCATTTGCATAAAGGGCCATGCCCATCTATTGGCCGGTTGATGGGAAGGATCTCCCAGGCTATTCCCCATGGAGCAACCATCCCTTGATTGATGGGAATGTCTCTCTTCAACAGACATTTCTCTCCTCTCTCCTCACTGTGAGCAGCAATCCTGCCCTATGGGAGCAGCCTTCCCACAGTGTGGGGCAGCCCAAGAGCCAGAGCTCACAGCCAGCTTGGGCTGGATCTGTGTCCAGAACCACATTGGTTTGCTTGAAAATGGCAGCCAACTAACTGGGAGCTCAATTGGAGCATCCGGCTGGAAGAGGGGCTTCAGGATGAGGATGGACAGTGGTACAGCCCCTGTCCTCCTCCTCCTCCTCCCATGCCTTGCTAAGGGACCAACCAGCTCTAGTTCAAGGCATAAAGTCATGCCAGGGAACACTGAGCTGATTTCTGTGAGCCAGTCTAATATGTGACAAGGTTTCCGCTCCAGATTACAGGAGGAAGGAAGTTTGCTCGGAAGGAGATGGGGATAAGGTGGGGGAGAAGGGAGGGAAGTGCATTCCTGCCTGATGAGGAACAATGTTGATATATCCATTTGTAAACTAAACAAAAAAAATCAAACACCTTGTCCCCGTCAAACTCTGAAGGATGTGCGGGGAGTACACAAGGAGAGGAGAGGAACCGTCTGACATCCGATGCAGCGTGTGGTTTCCCAGGGCTGAGGTATGGATGCTGCTGAGCCAGATCTCATTCATGATAAAGAGTAATAAAACCCTTCCTCACTGCTATTTTATCCCAGGGTCCCCTCATGATCACATCCTGTCACGCAAAGGCAGGAGCTGAACACAGGTGAAGCAAATGGGGATCCATGGACTCTGGAGTGGGCAGCCCACCCAGAGCGCTCATCCCTGCCAGAACACTGCTAGGGCTACCCTTCCCACACAGGATCAAAGTGCTCCATAAAACCAAGGAGGGCTCATTAAGTCCCTAATAAATATTAAACATTAGTACAACACATACAATGGGATTATTTTTTTTTTTAAGCAGACAGATAAGGAAACAATATTGTAAGTTGATTAGAAAGCTGCTTTAATTCCCTTTGATATGTATCCACCATTCAAAACTGGGCAATTTATCATTCCCTAGATGCTCCTCAAGATTGATCTGATGTGGAATTTGCTGTTGACTGTGTCTATGACTGGAGGTGACCTTGCTGCACACTTCCCACCTTGGCACCACGTCCTGTGAACAGCAGGAAGGAAGAGGTGCTGTGCTGGATGCCCCTGTCCCCAGGAGCTGGATGGAATCCTCTAGGAGCTGTTTCATGCCATGTCCATAGCTACACAGCACTTGCTGGATTCCACCCTGGGTTGGTGTCATAGAAAAAGTCCCAACCATGGGATCCTGCCCTAACACAGCCCTGACTGTAAGCACAAGAGCTCACCCCTAAACTGGGAGAGCTTCCAAGCAGATGAAGTCCTGGAGTTGGTCAGGAAGTGACCCTACTGTCCCCAGGGATCAGAAGGAAAGGCACCTTCCAGGCAGCTGTCCCCAGGTGAGGGACAGGGCTGCGGGTCTCCACTTCCTGTGAGCTCCCCTCCACACTGGAAGCAGTGGCAGACAAATATGAGACCATCAACTCTGAAAAACCCAGCAAACAAAGGCCAGACGTGCCCATGTGCACGTGCATGTGGCTCAGCAGCTTCCCCTAAATAGGGCCTGGAAAGGTTCATCCCATTTTGGAGAGTTTTATTTCATGGCATGATGAAGCACCACATGCTGTGAGGGCCAGCAGTTGGAGGCTGTGTATCATTCCTGCTTTGCCTCATGCCCAGTTTTTGCCCTCCCAGAACAAACCCTGAAGAAGCAGGATGCTGACACAAAGATGAGAGCCTGGGGGGCTTGGGCTGCTCAGTGCCCAACAGTGCCCAGTGGCAGTGGGGGGATGGTTTTTAGGGTGACTTGTACCAATTAATGCTCAGGCATCAATATTATGGATCTTATGGAAAAGAAGAATATTTAAAGTGGATTTTTTTTTTTTTTAATAAAGCATTGAGCCATAGGGTGACATGTTCCTGGGACGAAGGAGCCCCTGGCACTGTGTGTCACACCTCAGCCAAGAGCTCCTCAGGCCCTCTCACCAATAACAGCAGGGCCTGGCAGTTAAACCAGATTAGAGGAGGAATTTTGTAGGTGCTCCTCTGTTCAGGAGGGAATGATGTGAGCCTGGCCATGGATTGGGATGCACTGGATAGCAGCCCCCTGGAGCTGCAGGACCTGGCCTGGGATCTGCATGGCACATGCAGCCTTCTCTAGATGGTGGCCAGTCCCACCAGTGATGCCAGTTCCTGGTATTATTTGGCCTGCACACATCAGTACCTCTCCTATGCACCCTGCACAGAGCCTGGGCATGGTGCTGTCCTAAGGCACCTCCCCAGGAGAGGAGGAGGCTGGCAGCTTTGGCACCAGTGGGAGCCCCCCCAGGACCAGCGTGTCCCTGCTGGGGCATCCCAGGCCCCAGCACAGGGAATGCAGGTGCCAGTAGGCATTGTGGTGCACCCAGAGATTTCCCTGAGCCCAGCAATGCTCAGCCTCTCTAGTCCTCCATGCCTGTGCCCACCAGCTGCCTCCAAGGAGTACTGAGGGCACAAGGTAAGGGTGAGCAGGATGCTGAGGATGGCTTGAGTTATGGCACATGTCCCACAGGCTGGGATTGCTCAGGATGCTCTCTGTCCTGTGATGCTGTTGGGGATGAAGCTCCTGGTCCCCATGAGTGAGCAGGCAGAGGGGCATTGGGGGGTGTGGGTGTGGTATGGTCAGCAGAGCTGTGCCACCATCTTGCCATGTATAGCTTGAAGAGGGACAGAAATAAAGCAGAGCATCCATTCTTCAGCTATCTCCGCTTTAATGATCTCATGGAGGCTATGTATTTTTGGGCTGTTGCAAACCACTGGTGCGCCTGTGACAGTGCTCTCTGTGGTGGATCCCAAAATGAGAGTTCCCCCCTCCCCACTTCTAGCCTCCCTGTGGAAACCCAAGGCCCAAAATCTTCTGAGGTTCCCAGGCAGTCCCTGTTCCCCTGTGGAGCCCTCGTGCTCCCCCTCAGCTCAGCTCAGCTCAGCTCATAAACACTCTGTGTGTCCCCAGAGGCCACAAGAACATCCTGAAACTGGGAGATGATGCGTCCCAAATGGGACCCTTCCCAAAACACTTTCCCACAGCGGGTGCAGCAGTAGAAGTCAGTGAGCTTGGCTCTGTCCAGCACCCCTGGGGGGATGGCAGCGACCTGCAGGACCGTGTCCCCTGCCAACGCCACAGCTGCCTTGCACTGCTCCATCCTGTCCACCTGCTCACCATGTGGGGTGCAGCCAGGCTGGGCTGTGCCACAGACTGGCACGGTGACATCGCAGCTCTGACTCCTCGGGCAGCCTGTGGAGAGAGGAGACAGCAGAGAAAACATCAGTCACTGCTGTGAAGAGTGGAATCTGTGCTCAACCACGAGTGACCCTTGTGAGGGGCCTCTTATCCCTGCAGGGGTCCAGGCTCTGCCCTTCATCTCAGGGAGGAGCATCCCCTGAATTCAGGAGAGGGTGGTTGGTCACCAGCATCCAGCAGCAGCTTCTTGCCCTAAGTGTGGCACCCATGCAGCCATTTGCTCCCCTGCAGCAGCCTGGCACCTCCCGCAGTTCTTTTGCTGTGTCTTGGGGTCTGTTCCAGTGCTGCTGCTGTTCTGCGTGAAGCAGTTTTGCCTCCCTGTCACAGGTCAGGCCAAGGCTGCTCTCGGAGCGGGGCTGAGCCCCCACCCCCGGCTGCGTTATGGGGCAAACAAACAGCAGGGAAGCTCTTAATGCTGCTTTAATTAAACCGCCACTGTGATCAGCTGCTAATGGCACCCACGACTATCCCAACCTGCTCGCGGACACGGGGCTGTGCATGACCCCATCCCCAGTGTGTGACTCCCCCCCACCTCCCCTGGGCCAGGGGCACAGTGACGCGGGCTGTGTCCCCCAAGCTGTCCCCGCACGCCCCCAGCCCGGTCCCCCGGGATGGGACATCTCAGCCATCGCACACCGCGTGCCCCGACCCGGCGGTTTCGGCACCCGGTGAGGGCTCTCCTGCCCACAGCGGGACCGCGGCAGGTCTCAGGATCCGGCAGCGGAAGCCGAGGGCTGAGCTGCCTCCCATCCATCAGGGAACCTGGCAGCCGGCAACTGGCTGCAGTTATTGTTGCGGGATGACTCCGTTTTGGCAGGGGAGTCTGTCCTGCCCAGGCGCCAATTAAGACAACAAAAGGCATCCTGCATCGCTCTAGCGGCACTTATGGGGTGTCCTTCCACCCTTTTCAGAATCGCAGGGACCCTGTCAGGAGCCAGCTGGGACTGAGAGGGACACCAGCATCCCCAGCTGGCCCTTTCCTGCATCCCAGACCCATCAGGAGCTGGGACAGGCTGGGGATTATTGTGGGGGAATGCATGGCTGGGGACAGCCCTGAAACAGCCACCCTATCGTGGCCGAACTGCCCTGACCTGGCAGAGTCAACCCCCAGCTGTGCAGTGGGGTCTGGGCCAGCCTGTTGCATGAGCAGAAGGAGACACAGCCTGGGGGAGGTGTGGAAGGATCAGCTCACATCAGCCCCTGGTTCAGGGGGGGTTCCCCAAACTCCCCCAAGACCTTCCACACCTCCCCAGGGAAAGATGACCAGCCCGAGCTGGTGTGGCACGGTCATCCCCAGTTCCCATCACACAAACAGCCACGCTCAGGGTCATGGCTGTCACTGGAGATGTCCTCAGAGGGAAATTGCAGGCCAGCTCTTCACCACCACATTGTCCAGCAGCAGCACTACTTTGGGGTTTGCTGCCACAGCACAAGGGGAAGCAGCCCCAAGCCTTGTCTGAGACACTGGGCAAGAGTTGGGTTCACCAGGGCTGTGCCCTGGGCAAGTGGCCCATAGCCCCACTCACAGATGGACTTTTCCTTCACTCCCTGCTTCTGCTTTGGACACTGGCATTTATCTTTAAAGGGAAAACAATGATCTCAGTTTCCATTTTCTTCAATTTCTGGCAAGTGGTGAAACACGCAGGTAGCTCTTGGGAGAGTCCTGAGCTATCCAGAGCAGGGATGTGGAGGAGGAATCCATTTCCCAGGGGTTCCTCCAGGATAAAGCCTGTCATTGCGTGGCAGATCCCCGTGGCAGAAAATGGGGCTCTGTCCTCACCCTGTTCCCACCTCCCTCTGCCCTGTGCCACGTCTGTGTTTGGTAGCATGGGGTGGCCTCAGCCTGGGCACCCTTTTTTCTCCTATCCTCCCTGCTCTCGAGCACCAAACCCTGAAGGGAGAGACATCAACCTTGGGTAGGACTTTTAGATACAATGCAATGGAAATGACACTGCCAGCACCCAGCACCCATAGCCAACAGCTATCTCCTTTATCAATAAAATTTCCCTGGTCAAAACATGGTACTGATATTCTGTGTGCCTGTAAGAATACAGAGTAATTTGCTCTCTCTTCCAACATGCTCCCTCCACTGTTCTGCTGCTGGTGGGCAAAGCCAATGGCAGACCCCTCCTTCCCTGCATAGGAGGATGGGAAACTTCCAGCTCCCTCAAACACCCCCAATCCCTCCCNAAGCCTGAGGAGAGAAAGGCCATGATGGTCACCCTGTAGTTTTGCCTTTACTTGCACCAGCCCCCTCCTAATTGTGGCTCTTCAAAGGGTTGAAAATGCTACATCACTTCAAAGTGACCATTTCTGAATGGGAGCTTGTAAAACCTCTTCTCCCCCTCCCACCAAATTCTTCACAGGGCTTTTGAAGATGCCTGTGCTCCCCTCACCAACAGGGTAAAAGGGCCACCAGGTGCCAGGCACAGGATGCCAGGCGGGCACACGGGAAAACTGAGCTGGGAAAGGCTGAATTCCCTAGAAAAACAAAAGTTTCCTGAGGAAAGGGGGGCGGTTTGAAGGAGGGTTTTTTCTCCCCTTTCAGACAGGCAGAGGCCTCCCCAGCGGAACCACAACTCCCTTGAGACTACAGCTCAGCTCGCCTGAACTGCAAACCCCGGAGTAACACCAGAGATGGAGCAAAATGCACATGTAGGGTACACGGGGCTGCGGGGAGCCCAGCGTGTCCTTCCAGCACGCTGGCAGCTTGTCAGATCTGTGGCTTCCAGAGCTCTGCAAGGTTCACACCAAAGGCTGGATTCCCACTGCATCCCGGTGGAGGAGAAAGGAAAGCGATTCCTTACTGAATCGATTCGAAACACTTCTTGGGAACTAATAATCCTATTATAAAACATCTTGAAAATAAAAACCCTTTCGCCTCTCGCTCACCTCTGCCCCTCTTGGCTGGGTCACCCTGGGGATGACAGAGCCTGGGTGAGGGGCTGAGCCCTGTGGCCCCCAGCCCCCCAAGGTAGAGCACCCCCACGTGAGTGCTGCAGAGCTCCTTGGGCAGCAACAATCATCTCCTGGCACTGTCCCCAGCTGGGCAGTGCTTAGCACAAGAGTCATCTCCTCCTGGCATCACACGTGCTGCCCACTCACAGCTCCTGCCCACCCCAGTTCGTCTGTGGGAATTAATCCCACGGGAACAGCAAAACCTGCTGCGGTTTCCATCTCATTGCCAGCAAATGCTGCCATGTCCAGCAGAGAGGGGATGCTGCAGCACCTTCATTCAACTTATTTCTGCATCAGGTTCTTTCCTGAGCTGAGCAGGGCCACTCTAAGTGATGGAATCCCACCTCTGCGTGCCCTTGTCACCTCTGCAGCAGTACCACTTTGTGCTCAAACTCCTGCTGTATGCCCCAGGGCAGGGTGGCCCCAAGATTTATGAGGTGGGCACAGCAGGAGCTCTCCAGTCTGGATTGGATCCCCTTCCTTCAGGCCCCAGTCACCAGCACCAAGACAGTGGGGAAGACCCACACCAGAGGCCCATGCCACAGCCTGGACACTGACCAGGCTCTGGGCAGTCCAAGGGACCAACAGCTCCTTCATCTGCNGGACCCTACAGGTACAGGGATCACTCTGGCAGTCCCCTGAACTATTGCCATGGGGAGGCTGTGCGGACAAAGTGACTTGTCCCAAGATAGGGACAAGACAGGAGCTGCAGCTCCATGTGCCCCACTGCAAGGTGCTGCTCATGGACATGGGACAGGACATGGGGCTGCCTGCTGTGGACAAGGGCATGCACGTTCTCCCACACAGAGGGCTCTTAGTTGGGGTCACATTGAAAGGCCACCATGATGGTGGCACTGCTGACCTGTAGTCCCCCCAGCTTATTCTGTCAGTTACAATGCTGGAGTGCTGGGTCAGCATTACTGGGACACCACTGGGACTTCCATGGCAGGACAGGGGGGCACAGCAGGGCTTGGGAAGCCAGGACAGAGGAGGATTGGGGCAAACCTTCTTGAACCTATGCCCATTCCTCTTTCCCAGTCTACACAGCCCTGATTCGGCTGGGAACAACCTGTCCCCACTGTGTGAGCCCTGGGCACCCCCAGGGTTTCAGTGTCAGGGTGGTAGCCAGCAACTTTCCAGGGAGCCAAGTACTTCTGCCCAAAATCCTGCCCCACGGGCCCTTTTCCTAGCCCAGGTCCCTCTGTATCACCCCTGCCCAAACCAAGGCCTTGGGGTGAGGAGCTGGGTGCCTGTCCTGGCTAGCTCAGGCAAGCACCTGGCAGCTCCTGCTGCCTCTGGAGAGGCTGCAGGTCTGGCAGCACTGTGCCAGCCCCAAGCCCTGTGCCAGCCCTGAGCCCTGCACCCACCACAGCCAGAGCCATCACAATAGTGTGCGGGGCTCAGCTGCAGCCAGAGCTGAGTGGTTTGGGAGAAAGCTCACAGCTTTTTCGAGGCTCTGCAGAAGGCTGAACAAAGACCTGGGAGCATTCTTGGAGTACAAAGGTGCATGGGAAACCTCAGCCTTGGTGAGAGATCAGCCTGATAAGAGGAGTTATGAGCCTGAGAAATGTGCTGATTGCAGGGCACTGAAGATGCCTGGTTATCTTTTCCTCCTCGATAAGCCAGATAAGCAAAGGACAAAGGACCTGGGATTGTGCAACCTGGGCTGCAGCAGCCTGGCCATGATCTTAAGATGTTTCCAGGGAGGATGAACTCAAGCAAGAGGTAGCTCCAGCTGCTCTCATCTCCCTGTGCTGCTATGCAGAGAACACTGCTAAACACTGTACTCAGTACTGGGCAGCAGCATGAAATGGTCCCCAGCCCTGAATGGCCCCCAGCTCCTTCCTGGGGCATGCTGGGCACAGTGCTCCTGTCAGTAGGCACAGCAGAGCTCTGCAAAGCAGCAGACACAACAATGTCACTGGGTCCCAGCCCTGTTGTGCTTTTCCATATCAGCTAGTGAAGTTCCACTGAAGAGGGGAAGCTGGCAGAGCATGACCCAGCTGAGCCTGGGGGCTGTTTCTGGCTGGTCTCACCACTGCAGCACCTGATCCCATCCCTGCACTGCTTGGGCACGTGAGGATGCTCCTGATATTCTTTTGCACCCCGGAGAAGACAGAGCCTAAATGCATGGGGTTCTGAAGGGGGCATGGGATCCCTTGGATCCAGGGGTGTAACCCCTCAGAAACCTATCCCCTTCCATGCAGAAGTGTTCAGAGCAGTGTAAGACAATGGGAGTGCCTTGGCCCCACAAACTGGGTCTGGTACAAGGCAGTGAGGATCCACGAGAACAAGAACACTCCTGGGACAGCACAGGGATCTATCTTACACCTTTCCCACTGTGATGCTCACAGTCAAATACTGTAGACCAGGGAAGCCTCCAGCCATAGGGCTTCGGGCGTGCAGGGGGCTCTTCCTCCCGTGCATCAGAGCTCCTGGCTAGGGGGAGCGGGGCCCTCCAGCCCATGACCTCAGCTGGCCCAGTGTGGTGGCTGTAGAGGAGGGACTGTTCTGCTGCCACCCCAGCTAGGAGTGGCCACCCAGCCTTCCCCACACTGTGGTTTGCAGCTCTTCCTCCTGCCTGCCTTGAGCTGTCTCTGCTGTCTTTTCCCCAGGGTCAGAGTGGAGCTGAGGGCTAAGAAGGGAAAGAAACCCCAAGTCACTGCTCAGGCTGGCAGGGGCAAGGTGGGTGCCTGATCTGCCTGATGCCATCCTGCCACCCAGTGCAGGGACACTCTGGCTGCTCCTCCAGCCACCCCTGGGGCCATCCAGGACTTGTCCTGCACCAGTGTCCAGAACCCCAGTACTGGCAGCTGGTCAAGGAGGGTGCCCACCCAGCATGGGAGTGGAGGCTCCACCGTGCCTGGTCAGCACCTCAGACCCAAGGGTAACAGGATCCATTGTTTTCATCTTATGCAGCATATTTTAGATGATAAGGGGGGATTTTACAATTAAATTCGCCTCCTCTGTTTGGCTACTCCCAACCCGATGGAATGTGCTACATCCTTGCCTTTCCCAGAGACAAGATTTCATCTGGCAGAGCACCCAACAAGCTCTGGGACTTCGTGCCAGCTGTTTTTACTGCACTAACTAAGCAAGAGTTCCCGTGGCCAGATGAGAGCCTGTGACACAACCCATTCCCCTGGGTCACTTGGGAGTCACAATCTGTCACTGCCTCCAGTGAGTACTTGCCTGTTCCCCTCTCTGCCCCAGTCTTCTCCAGGCACCTCAGCTACTCAAAGCATCTCACTGGGAAAGAGGCATCACAGGGCAAATCTGTCTGAGCTTGAGACTACTTGCAGCATTTCTGTCAAAGCCCTGATGCAGGGAGCAATGTGGCTGTGTCAAGGAATATGTTCCCTGGAACCTGTGAAAGCCCTAGTCCCAGGGCTTTCTGAGTGAGCTGTTATAGGATAAATAATTGGCCTTTCATTACTTGCAAGCCATGCTATAAAAATCCAGGAGCCAAATGAAGCAGCACTGGCCCGTGGTTGACTGCAGCTGGACCCCAGGACCTGGGAGGACCTGGGCCAGATGTAGACTTGTGTTGAAAGGTGGTCCTGAAGGATCTGTCCTCAGCACCCATCTGCCCCAGCACCTTCTCCATGGAGAGCTGAAAGCACTGTGGGAGGAGGCTCCCTCCTCGCCTGGGGATGCAGGAGCAGGGAAAGGGCATTTTCTTGCCAAGCAGCAGCACTTGACCATGGTCTAGGCCATGCACAGGTGCATGACAGGAATGACATGGCCTGGGCTGGACTCATGGGACAGGGAACAGTCCTGATGTGGGGCTATGGGTGCTGAACACCCCATGCTGTATGTTAGGCCATGACAAGGGCAGAGCAGGTCCTGCCACCAACTCCTTCAATGGGAAAATGTAAAGGAAATCAGGGAACAGGTGAGATTTTCTTTATGAACCCACTTCTCTGGCTGCCCAGCCCATGCCAATGCCGCCACTGTCCCCACCAAATGATGGCAGGACACTGTCAGCACACTCTTCCTGAAAACCTAACCCAAAGTGGGCTATTTGGGGCAATCTAGTTAAGCTCACACTAATGCTTGCAATCACCTAGCAAAATCCAATCAGAAATGGAAACCCCATTTGGGGTTCCACTGGGATGGGGCCAGATCCCTGGGTCATAGGGGACCCTGCTGGCAAATCCCCAGGGATTTTCACTTTGGGTGGATGCCAGTGCCCAGCTGTGCCCACCTGTCTGGGAATCACAGCTTCTGTTTCCTGTCTCCACCAACCTTCTGGGGATGCTGTGGCACCTTTGGTCCCCACCCCTGCCTGCTCCAGGCCAGAGGATGTTCCCCACTGGAGGATGCTTCCTGACAAGGTCATGAGTGACATGGCCAGTGCAGGGGTCCCACCTGCTCCTTCCCCATGAACCCCCCCCACCCTCCCCAGGTACATGGGGGACCCGGTAGGAGACTGCACAGTCTGATGGGGACACAGGGTGTTGCAGATGGAGTTTGAAGAGTAGGGGCAAGATGATCCCTGAAGAGTGTGTGGAGGAGCAACAGTGATGTGTGAGACTCTCCCACCTCCATCAACCTCATCCTGAAGGGGGAAGGGGAAATGGCTCACTCTGAACACAAACCACAGCATTTCTATTTCACATACTCTGAAACTGGCTGAACTGGCCCATCTGGTCTCTGGGTACACACACAGAGAGTGCCCTCACCAGGGAAATCACTGGGGAGGATGTCCCGGCCTCTGGGGAAGCACAGCACTCCCAGGCTGCCGGCACCATGGGAAAAGCTGCCCCACCACGTTCCTCATCCCCAGAGCCACACGTGCAGCTCCCAGCAAAGTCACAGCCAGCCAGGAGTGCCCGGCAGCCACCACTTCCCTCTGCTCCCTGCTGTCAGCAGACGGGGAAATGATGCACAAAAGAGCTGAGGACAGAGCCCAGGCTGGGTTGGAGCAGCAACAGGGGTACATTCCCTTTCCAGAGTGTCTGTGATGGGTGTCATTTGCCACCAAAATGTGTCTCCCTGTGGGAAGGAGTGTCTATGGGTCAATGCAGCTCGGGGCAGCCTTCCCTCCCCTGGGAAGGAACCTGGCTGGGCAGGTGGCACCAACTTACCTCCCCACAGCCTGACCTAATTCAAGAGGCACTGGGCAGGTGAGGAAGAACCTGTGAGCAGCCCCAGCCAGGAGGCATTTCACCACCCAAGCGGAGGTTTTTCACGTTCAGGTGATGATGGCCTCAGGCTGTCACTTGAGCTACTGTTGGCATGTCACCAACCCCCCAGGCTGGGCAATCCCATACACAACCCTGTGCCTTGTAGGGCAAGACAGGGCAGCCAGGGCAGAGACATTAACCGGACTTGAAAGAGCTCTGTGAGTCTGCACCCTGTGGCAGGCTGATGGCAGGGCACCCCAATTCCCCTCTGAGAAACCCCCAGGCTCAGGGGGATAGTCCCGCTCTGCTCAGGGCAGTGAATCCCAGGGAAAGGCACAGGAGGGGAGATCATGTCCAGCTGCGGACACTCACCCACTCACCTGCACTGTGCTCCCCTGATAATTTGCTGCTCTCCACCAGCTGCCTCATCCTCTCCCGCGGGACCTTCAGATACTTGTTGCAATTGCACACCTGAGAGAAGAGAGGAGATAATCAGTAAGATGGCCACCCCTGGCACAGGTTGGGCAGCCCCCATCACATGCACCACAGCAGGGAAACCAGGGCAAGGCCTATCTCACCGAGCAGGGACAGGCACTAGCTCGAGAATCCCCTCCAGAAGTGCTCCCTCTGTGTGTGCTCAGCCATGTTTCCAGCCAGGCTTCCAGCACTGCTGTCCACCCTGGCTCCCCAGCCAGAAAACACCAGCAACAAGGCTGCCTTAAAGCACTGAGCAGACACCCAAAGTCTGGGCTGTGGCTTCAAGATTTGATCTCTCTTGTCTGACAGAGGCTGGGGAGATGGCTGTGGACCCCAAAACACTCTGGGCTCTCATCTGGCTCCGCTTGGCTTGGCTCCCCTGCCACACTGTGAACACTGAGTCATGCTTTCTACCCCACCTTTTGTTTGCCAAAATGTTTTGTCTGGCCAAAATGTACCCAGACAAGTCTCTGAGTGTCCGCATGTGCCAGGTCCTGGACCCCAAGGAGTTCTCCAAATCCCGTTGCTGAGGAGAACCCAGGGAGGTGCCTGGGGCTAAGCACAGGGTGCAACTGGACACACTTACCCAGAGTGAGCAGCACTAAAGCTCCCTGGGAGCATCACAACCGGCTCCCTGACACCTTCCCTCTCCCCTCCCTCCTGGGCTGGGAGCTGGTTGCTGAGATGTGCCGCAACATCTTTTGTCAGCTGTTTGTTTTTAGGGGCTGTTTTCTGCTGGCAGAGTGTTTCCAACACTCTGCACCCAAGGCAAGGCAGCAGAGAGGTGAGCAACTTCACCAACCAGAACAAGTCAGGCCCCTGCCAGGGGCTTTGCTCCAGAGCCTGTTGAAACCAGAAAGTTTTTTCCATCTTCCAGCCAGGCCCTGGTGTGGGCTGGCAGCCACTCTCCTGGTTTGGGGCTGGAGCATTGCCAGGTTCATGGCACAGGGCAGTGATGACCCCACTCCCACACAGCTGCCTGCAGGAGGAACAGGGCAGGGGTGATTTGTTTGGAAATGAGATTGCCACCATGCCCTGGCTCTGCCTTGCAGCAGGAGGTGATTCCCACTGGCAGCCTCCACAAAACCAACACACACTCTTGCATCATTTTGGCCAGAAATGACACCTGGGCTCAGTTCCCCAAGGCCCCCCTGCTCCAGACCTGCACAGCGGCAGCATTAAAAGACAGAGATGGACAAGGGGTGATCTTGGAAGCACCCAAATGACATGGAAGATACTGCATAACTTTTGAAAGGAAATTTTGCGACAATCCTCTGACTTGCACAGTAGCATCAGGGAACAACCCCTTGAGAAACTGGGGACAGAGCCCAATGCTGCTCCTTGCTCATGCTGGGGGCAAGATGAGAGCACTGATACCATGGGAGGCTGAGCAGAGCAAAGCCCTCCCTTGGTCTCACCGTCAAACCCAGGGACCTGAGACATGCATCCGAGTGAAAGCCCAGGAAAGCAGAATGATGCTGTGATTTGTGGGAGCCCAAATTTCTGCAGAGCCTGACCAGAGGTTGGATGGTCCCTTTGAGGCCTGAGGACATCCTAGCTCACACGGGCTGAGCCAAGGTGTCACCCCCCAATAGGCATCCATACCCTCAAAGGGATCAGTGGGATTGCAGCAGGCTGGCAGAGGGGACAGGCCGTTGCTGGGGACATGTGCTGGTCACACTCCTCATGAAGGTGACAGTGGGCTGCATGCTGGAGAGGGATATTTAGCCTGGAGGGGTGGTGGGGCATGGCACCTCTTGAGCACTGGAGAGTCAGAGGTTTCCAGGAAGCTCCCAAACCAGCTGTCCATTGAACTGCCAGCCAGGAGGGTACAGCGGGGCCCGAGGGCACCCTCCTCCTTTGCCCTCCCTACTGGCATGGACTCCTGTGCTGTTTGTAACACACCAAATGCCCCAGGATGCCCGGCCCTGGCAGTTTGGAGGCCACCAGGTTCTTGGGCAGCAGTGCTGCTCAGTGCTGCAGCCTGCTCAGCAGGCTTCTTGTCCTGCTTGGGTGCACAGAGTGACCTTGTACGAATTTCTCTGCTTCTCTAAAATTCATTATTGCTGTGAACTAGGGGCAGTTCACTTCCTGGGCCTAGGGATGCCCAGCAGCACAGGGGTATCCTGGCTATCCCCACTCTCCAGGGCTGTTGGGCACTGTGAAGAGGCTCTGTGCCCTATGCCACCCCCCAACCTCTGGGCCTTCACCATCTTCAGCTTCCCAAAAAGAGACTACAAGCTCAGGAGCCAGATAAGGCACTTAAGCAGCAGCGCCAATTAGCTGTAATAAAAAATTGTAATTAACTTTTTTTAATGCCTTGCCAAAATGAGCCAAAAGAGATGAAGTGAGTGGGAAAGGCTGCCAAAAAGGCCCAAAGGCTGGGCTGCATGGCTGCTTTGCAGGGACCAGTGGTGGCCTCAGGCTTGATGCTTGGCTCCTGGGGATGTTGAACAGTTTTTTATGTGGACCTTTTATGTATAGGGTAGGGAAGTGAGAGCCTCTCTGTTAGAGAAGGGATGGTTGCTCCTTCTTAGGAAAGTTAGGTTTCTACAGATTAATCATGGCAGGATTAGTTGTGGCCCCAAAAATCTCCATGAGATGAATCAGCAGGAGATGGTGGCACCTTGGAACACTGCCTGGGGTGTACCTGCTGCGAGTAGTGGCCATGACCTGACAGAGAAGAGTTTGGCATCTCTGCAACATCTCAGGGTCCCCCCAGCCCCTATGCCAAGCTCGGGGTGGGGGTGGCAGCTTCTGCCCATGCCCCAGTCCTGCCCGGAGGATGATGGGCTGAGTGGGCTGAATGCTGGGGCTCTGCTGCCATCCTGCCTGGCATCCGGGATGAGGAAAGGGCAGAATCCTGCTTGGGAGGAGGGGACAGGGGAATTGCAGCCCCTATGGCTTCTGAGCCCACTGACACTGGTGTCTCTATGGCCCAGTGCGGTGCCCCGAGGCGGTGGGGTGCAGGGCAGCAGCGGGCACACCTCGGAGGAGGAGCAGCCCTGCCTTTCTCACGCTGGGGCAGCCCGTGCCAGCACATGCTTAGTCACTGGTAAATCCCAGCCGAGATCTGCTCTGCCCTCTGTGAAATGGATCTTGGCTGCACCCCCGCTGAAGCAATCCCGGCGCTCGGGAGCCATGGCGGGCGCGCTTTCCCACGGCAGCCCGGCCCCCGGCTGCCCGTGTGAATCAGCCCGGCCCGGGCAGCGCCGGGCGCCCCTGCTCAGCGCATGTGAGCGCAGCAGACCGGCGTGTCCCTGCTCCGAGCCCCTCGGCAGCAGGGGCGGTGGAGCTGCTGTGGAATTCTGCCTCCCTGGCTGGGGGACATGACTGTGACACTTCCCCTGCGTCCCTGGGCTCTGCTGTCACATCCATGGCAAAGACAAGGAGCAGGTGCAGCTCATGTCAGATGAAGCCGTGGTCCCCGCTGCAGTCCCTCACTGTTGTCCCTCTCCCCGTGCCTGTCTGCACATCCTGGCCAAGATGCTGCACCTCGTGTGGGGCACCATCACCCCCACAACTGTGTGTCCCCCCCCAGGACCTCAGGCCAGCATCCACAGGGACGCTGCAGCCCAGCCAGCTCTGTACTGTGACCACCAAGGAGGTGACATGGGTATTAGAAGGAGTGATGTCATTAGACTGAGACTGTGGGGATGTCACTGGTGTGTATCAGCGGTCCTGGAGCCCAGCGAGCTGTTTGTCCCCAGCCCCAGCAGCTTGAGCCACCCTGAACTGAAAACCCCAGCCTGTGCCATCAAGGGGGACAAGGCAGGTGAAATGTCCTTTTGCAATGCTGGCAGCCCAGCTGGCGCCCTGTTTTTGTTTAGGATGATCCCTGCCTGTCCCAGCCCTCCCAGCTGGGGATTTCAGCAGCAGTGATACATGAACCTCCCAGGACTCGAGGGACTGGGTGCTTAAGCCTGGAGCTCGAGGGCTATCTCGGCATCCCATCCTATTTCTGCACCTCCATCCATGGAGCTGAGAAGCTGAAAGAAAACTCAAGTTCAGCAGGTAACAGGAGCCAAACCTTCGGTGACTCCAAAAGGGCTGCAGGAGTCAGTGAGAGCTTGGCTGAGGCTGGCATCATGAGCTCAGGTGGACATAGACTAGTACCCAAAACACATGGAAGATGAGCACTTCAGACAGCACTGTGGAATCAATTTTGCTCCTTCCATTGATACCTCTAGAAGCTGCATCTCCAAAGTGTTTGAGTCACGTTGGTGATGCTGACCTCTGCCCAGAGGAGTCACCCTGGAACGGCCTCTGGGCCTTAGGGCTCCTTCCACCTGCTCTGCTGACAAACATCACTGAGGGATCTCCTTGGTGGGGATCTTACCAGTGAGACACAGCTTTCTGCCTGGAGAGCTCCTGGCTTGGGAAATCCTCAGTGTATCAGACCTGCTGTAAAGGACAAAAGTGCCTGGTATGAACTCTTTGGGGCAATTCAGGGCAGCTCATGTCAGGACAATTCCTTGGGCGTCTTCTGCTCACTGTATCACAGGACTACTCAACAGCCACCTGAAGTGATATCTCTTTTCCTACTCACCGCCTACCCTCTCCTTTTTCTCCCTCTCTCCAAGATGGATATCATCTGGTGAAAGGGCCACTCCTCCAGGTGGAGGTTGCAACTCTCCCTTCAGTTGTGAAAGCACAGCCCTTGAGCATCCAGGAGTTTCTTTCAGGGATTTACCAAGACTTGAAACCTCCCCAGATTGCAGGATGCCTGGGTGATGCACAGGCTGCCCTCTATTGCCTCCAAGGCCAGGAGTTATGGATCTGCCTCCACATACCTCCTGCCTACAACCCAAAGTAAAATGCCTAGGAAGGTGGGAAATGGTGGGAAGGACAGTGAAAGAAAACCAGGTAACAACCCAGCAGATGTGAAGCAGAGGTCAGAAGCTGACCATGCTCATCTGCCCATGTGCCTATTTTCTCACATTTTTCCCAAATGACTTCAGGTGTCCTTGCCGCACCCACAGCTTTGACCTTCAGATACTCTCCTCTTCCTCCAGCAATGCTCTGTTCTGTAGCACCTTTGAGGTCCTTGCACAAAGAGCAGAAACTCAGCAATTCAGCTCACTGGAGATCTACACACTGTGTGGGTGCAAAGGCCATTTCTGGGTGCAGTGCTGGGGACAGCCATCTCTCCAAGGGGATTTTTAGAGAGCATCTGGCTGAGCTGTTTCTCTTCCCCTTTATGCCAAGACCTTTTCTCACTGATGTTCCCAGTGCCTGGGAATCATAAAGGTGCACATTGCTGCTCCTGCTCTGTTGCAATGGTCCAGTGTCTGTCCTTGGGTACCAGCAAACCCCCCAGCAGAAGGGGAGATGTTGGATGTGTCAGCATGGTCCTCCCAGAAAGCAAAGGCTCTCTGTGCTCACAACAGCCCTGAGTGCCCACAGCACCAGGGCAGCCCTGCCTGACAGGGGAGCTAGGAGCTGGACTGTGATGCTACCACATGGAAATGCAGCCTGGGCATCCTGTGCCAAACCTGCCTGCACAGCAGCACGGATTTTATGGCCATCTGAACTCAGTAACATGCTGCCAGTGGAAACACAGGGCTGCAAGGGGGATCCTGGCATCAGGGACCATTTGGTTCACAAAGAGAGAAGGGCTCTGTTTATTGAATCATTAACATCACTTCCCTTACTGCCAGCCAGGTACTCTGAGAGGTCTCTTAGGCAAGTGCTGACCTAGCCCAACCCTGCTAAGCTGGTAAGATGACATGGATCCCATGCCAGCCTGGTACTGTGTTCCCACTGCTTTTCTGCTCCCGCTTTGCTATTAGTCATCCATTTCTGGAAGGTTTCTCATGCATAATAAAGTGTTTCAACACTTGCATAAGCCAATTCTTCTCATCAGGAGTGACCTGCTGCATTTCCCAACACTTTCCCTAGGCAGTCCTTCCGACAGCCACAAAATATGGAGTTAAAACATGAAGTTTTCTATCCCCCTGGAGGCAAAAGGTGTGGGAAATTGAACAGATAAGAATGCTTTTAATTAGTATCATTTGCATAAGCTCTGGGAAAGGCTCACCTGACAGCTACAAGGGCCTTGCTTGTCTGGGAGCATCAGCCATGGCTGAAATGTGCAGATTAGCGGAGCTCCTCTCACTGGGGAGGTAGTGAGAGTCAGGATGACAGAGCCCTGGAGGCTCCATGGGTACCCCAGCTCCTGCTGACTCCTCCTTGGGACACCCCAGCTCCCCACCACCTCCTTGTCTGTGCACCCCAGCTGCTGCTGGCTCCCTTTCAGGTCTCCCTAGCTCTCACCAGCTTCTTGTCAGAGCACTCTCTTCTCCATTCTCACGTCCCAGTTTGCAGCTGCTCTGAGCAAAAAGGTGACTTGTGGGCTGGGGTGAAGGGCAGGGATGGGAAGAGAGGAGAGGAAGCACAGGCACATCCCTGGATAAGGTGTGGAAGCTACAGAGTGGGCTTGGCATGCAGCAGGGATGGAAGCAGGCCTTGTGGCCTCTGCTTTTCTCTCCCCCTGCTGCACTCATGCTCCCTTGAGCGCAGACACTGCTTGTCCCCAACCACAAACCCCATCCTGCTGCTGTCAGTGCTGGGGGTGACAATGAAAGCCCTTTTCAGTACCTCAAGGCCTTGGCAGTGATAAGAATCTCACTCCACACTACACATAAACCCACATGCAAAGCTGAGTTTCCCAGAGGGAAAAAAAATGCTCAACCCACCTCCTACTGCACAAATCCCCCCTCAGATCCCTCCAGCTGCCTCTCAGCCACCTCAAGTCTCACTTGCTCATCTTCCCTCCTGGCTGGGATGAGTGTCCTAAAAAACTGAAGCTGCCACAGCACCCTTGACCCACCCTTCACTGTAGCCACGAGCCCTGTTTATACAGCACCTAGCACACAGGTGCTGCTCCAGGACAGGCTCACGGTAAGTTTAATAACAAAGCAAACCAGTAATAACTGCCTCCTAATGAGGTTACACAGCATCCCTGAAGACTTGGGTTTAGGGTGAGCTCCATGCCAGGAGCTGCAGGGGCCAGAGTGTGAGTTGGCCCTTCCCACCCTCATGACTGCAGTGCCTCCGCTCCTCCAGCACCTTCCTGCCTTGCTAATGTGTTTTATATCCAACCCTGGGCTGAGGGTTAGCCCCTCCTGGGGGTGCAAACCAGTGTCATGCAGCTCCAGCACAGCCACCTCCTGCTCCAGTCTGATCCAGAGCCTGTGCCACAGCAGGAGAAGAGTTAATTTGCCCAGCTTCCTGCAATGCTGCTCATTGTTGCTCCTCTTTATCAAGCCACTGAGTTTTATCCAGGAGGTGAGAGCTCAACTCTTGGTCAGAGGACGCCAGAGGCTGATGAACCCCAGGGCTGGAAAAAAAAAGCCCAAATCAAGCTCTAGAATTTCCCATCACTGGAAACAGAACGGGGCCCCACATCCTGCCAGCTCATATTCCAAAACTAAAATGCAGGTGGAAATCTGGCTACTGAGCAACTCTAGACCTTCAGGACCATCATGTTTTGGCATCAGAACTAGAAGAGGTCATGGAGATACATTTTCTGCCCTTGAGACTCAGAGCTCTGGAAACTGAAAAGGGCTGAAGCTTTTCCCTGTCTAGAGGATCAGACATGCTCAGGTCATTGACAGTCAGGTACTGGCACTGCTCTTCCTCCCCCAAGGGCTCACTGCCTGAACCAAGCCCCAGGAATCTCCAGGGCAACCCATGAAGCCTCTTCCCTGCTGCACCTTCCTGTGAGCATGCAAGCCCTGGGGGCTCTGTCCTCTGCTCCCAGAGCTGGACAAGCTTTAGGAAATTATCTTTATTGTGTATTAACCAACAGCTACCCTTATTCCAGCTCCTTCTGGCTTTCCCTGGCAGCTGTCCTCCCTCTGACCGAAGTCCTGGGACCAGCTGTGTAATGTTTGTCAGGGGCTCATTCCCCTGCCCTGTGCTGAGCCCTCAGAGCTGTGCCTGGTTGGAAGCTGTACCCTCAGCTCTCTGCTTTTCTCCAGAGCAGTTTTCAGACCTGTACAAGTGCCCAGGGCCACCCTGGGCCAGGTGGCTGTCCAGTTCTGCTATTCCATAGCCATCTGGTCCCTGAGCATCCTGCTGCCTTCTCTGGAGAGGCCTGGGGATGCCCCAGGCCAGTTCCCCAGGCCAGGACTGCAGCTGAGTGGGGTGCGGGTGTGCATGCAGAGGCAAAACCGTTGAAGTTCGGCTCATGTTTCAACTTCTATTTTTATCTGGGAACCCAAGTCTGCTATGCAGAGGCCCCTGGGGAACACACTGCCTTCTGCAGTTGGAGCCAGATACCACTGGAGCGCTACCTGCCCTTCCCTGTCACCATGCCAGACCTCCGGGTAGAGGACAGCATCACCCGAGGCACTAGGACATCCTCCTGACTCCTGCTGTGCTGTGGCAGGAGGGAAGGAGCTGGGGAGCAGCTCTGCAGGCCAGTCCCCATAACTCCAGGCGCTCTGAGGTCAGGAATGCTTCGTCACAGATAACCCTAGGAGCTGCAGAGCAGCCCAGCCACACTCTCACCAGGCCACCACCCAGGTCAGCAGCCAAGTGTTGGTGTCCCTTCTCAAACTGGACTTTAGTTCTGTGCCGGGGAGTGGGATGCTAAGTGCCTGGGGTATGCCTGCAGCCCCCACCCCACCAGGTGCTCTGCAGGAGCTTGTGCTGAGGCTGCACCAGCTCCATTCCTTTCCATTTGTTAAAGCAAATAAACCTGATTTAGCGGCCAGAGCTGCAGGAAAATGGAAACCTGAGCTGCCCCAGCCCGAGCAGCTCGTGTGTAGCTGCAGGTTGGCCAGGGCAGAGGCTGCGCTTACCGCCCGGGGAGCTGGCTCCCGGCGTGGGAACACGGTCTTGGAGCCCAGCCCTTGGTCGTGGGCAACGACAGCAAACAAGGGGGCAGAGCTGGGAGGAGGTGAGCCCCATCCCAGTGG
>VWZN01003299.1:139421-160288 GCA_013396955.1 Regulus satrapa
AAAAAAAAAGCGTGAGAAAGGAAATCTGAGCGAGGCCTGGAGCAATCTACCCAATCCAGCGGAAACAATGGCCCAGGAAGAAAAACCAGTTCCTACACATAAGGTAGAATAGGCTGGGAACGCTGGAGGAGGGGCGGGAGACTCCCAGCACAAACAAGCCGGGTATTATGCGGCTGCGCTCCCCGGGGCACGGTGCCCCTTCCCGGCGTGGGGGACCCCTAATCCTGGTGTGCTGGGCTGAGCTGGCAGCCACCCCAGGAACGAACAGCAGCTCGGGCTGACGGGGCTTAGCAGGCAGGCTCGGCTGGGCTGCGTTTAGTGCCCAAACTGAGCTCAGGCGCCCGGTTTAACTCAGCTGGGCTCAGCATCCAGGCTGGGATAAACACTAGCCTGAGATTAGACCTGAATATAGGAATTAGAACCGTTTTACCCGGGATTAACCCACATTTTGAGATTAGCCCCCAGGCTGGGCTCACTTCCAGGCAGGCTTTACTCCAAACTAAGCTCATCCCCGGGATGGGCTGATCCTCAAACTGAGCTCAGACTCAGGATAGGATGATCCCCAAGGTGAGCTCATTCCCGACAGGGCTCATTCCCAGGCTGAGTTCATTCCCAGATAGGGCTCAATCCCAGGTTCACCTCACCCAAAAGGGCTGCAGAATGCACAGAGCTGCCAGCTGGGCTCCCCCAGGCTGGTGAGATGTGGGTCCTGGACAGGTGCCCTTTGGGGAAGTGACATGGCTGCCAGCTCCTCCCCAGATCCCACTGTAGGATGCTCATTGTCTCTCTGGTCAGCCTTCCCCAGCAGCCAAACACTCAGCTGTGGGATGGGGAGAGCCCACAGAGGTGGACAAACCAGCTCCAGCCCAGTCCAGAGGCTACTTCCTGCCCTGGCCATGGACACCGGTGCTGGATCCATCCCCTTGGCTGTGTAGCAACAGTTGAGATGTGCCAGGAGTTTGTGCTCCCTACAACTGGGAGGGCTGCACAGCTTCATTTTGAAGCAGAATCTTAAATTCCTAAAGTCAAAACCACCATCACAATCCTCACCTTGAGCAGTCTGGCTGTGCCACTGGTACTGGAGGAGGTGTTTGGCCCCCCCAGCCCAGCCTTCACTGCTTAGGCTGAGGACAGATGGCGTCCCCAGAACATGGGCCACTGATTTATCCTGGCCTGGCACCAATTCTTGCTTTGGAGATGGTCCCTGTGAGCATGAGCCTACTGCAAAAACTGTCACCACCAGGACACAAAGAGTGTAGGGAGTGAGCCAGAGAGAAAAGGCAGACTCCACCCTGACAGGGTCCAAAAGGGCTGCAGTACCCTATGCTTGACCAAAGAGGACTCTGGGAACAAGCTGTGGCTTGGGAGGGATCATGGAGTGTGTCACAGTGATGGGGATATCCCTGAGCCAAGGACTCCTGGGACCCTGAGCATTGGGCAGGGGAATGCTCCCAGTCAGCCCATGGGCAGGTGAGGAGGAAGAGGAGGAGGAGGAGCCCTGTGCTGTGGTGGGTTTCTTTGCCCAGTGTCTCACTGCAGGTGTGCCAGCATCCCTATCCCTAGACAACCCCTCATGGGGTGGGACTTGCACTGGTCACCTCTGGGATGAAAGCTGTCTGGGTGTGGCTGTTGGACATACCATAAGGGAAGGTCCATGAGCCATGTGCTGCCCAAATTTTACTGAGAAGCCTTTGGTAGGACAAGGGTGGACAAAGGGTGGATTTGGATGAGTGCCAGGCTGCTGCCAAGCACTTTTGGAAGGCTGTCCCTGTCTGAGGCAAGGGCTCAATGTACCCTGAGGGTGCAGCTCTTCCCACAGTGAGCAGAGCATGACACTGCACTGACACTGGGCTCAGGCAGCATTCCCAGCACATGAGGGCTCACAGGGACCACTACCTCCTTTGAGATCAACCATCTGCATCTCATCCCGAGGGAAAACACCAGCTCTTCACACACAACTTCTCCAAAAGGCTCCCCGAAGCAGTCTCAGAGAGAAGCACACTGGCTGCTAGCTGGGACCAGTGAGAGGAAAACCCTGGGAGCAGAGAAGAGCTGCTTCTGCCAGAGTAGGAAGAAAGATCAGGAAACCTTGGGCACTTATTCCCCACGTTCCCAGCCTGACACCTCCCAGATGTGTTAACGTGACCCCAGGGTGTTGACCACGTGGGGTCACCATGGTGTGATGGGGGGCCCAACCCCTCCACAGCTCCTCACCACAGCAGCAGGGGGTGCAGAGAGTGATCCACAGCACCACAGGCTTGTGTCACACAAACAAAAGAGGTAAAAAGGAGAAATAAGATACAAATGTGGTATTTTTTTAGGCTCTTGTTGAGCCCAAGGGAGTTGCTGTCTATTGTTTCAGTGGTCAAGTGGAGGAGGAAAAGCTGGGGCAGATGACAGAAGTGATCTGACCCTGCCACACCTGGGTTTGCCCTTTCCCTGACGGACAGGATGTGGGTAGATGAGTGGGGGCAGAACTGTAATTTTACCCTGCAGAAAAAAATACCAGTGAGTGGAAAATGCTGATGGGCAATTTGTGGGGGTGAAGCTGGGGAAGAAAGGTGTATGCTTCATTCCTCACATTCTTCTCCAGCTTCCTTGGGATGGTGGCTGTGCTTCTCAGGGCCCTCCCAGTGCCCAGGGGGTGATGAGGATCCTGTCCTGCCACCTTACTGCCTCCACCAGCTGGGCAGGGCTGAGCATCTTCCCTTCCTTTCCCATTCTAGGGGTGGAGGAATGGGATGGAGGTCTGAGTCCTGCTGGGATCTGTGAAATGAAATCTGTGATCAGCGTGGACTGCACCCTCAGAACCACCAGGGTGAGGAACCCTCACAGGCACCGCTGTGTCCCCAGGTCCCATCCTGCTGAACCCCAGTGTCCTGCCACGTACATGGCCAACACGTTGCCTGCCTGTAGCCACACCAGAGCAGGGCATCTTGGGCTCATCCCAACATCTGAGCACAGAGGAATGTCCTCTCCTGTAGACACCTCCCTGTGTCCCCTCTCCTAGAGCACCAGCCTGAAGCCCTGAGGAAGAGCTGTGCTCCCATCCCCGGCTCCCTCCTGGGCACTGAGGGCACCGTGCCAGCAGCTGATGGGAAAGTTCAGGGTCGGGCCGAGCGCAGGGAGAGGCTCATAAAGGGCTCTTTGTGCTGCAGGTCTCCCCCGGCTCCGTGCATGGAGCCCGTGGCCTCACAGCAAAATGCAGCCCAGAAATATGACATCTTTTTCCCAGGCTGCTGTTAAACTGTAATTAAACATTTCAGCACTCTAGAACAAGGGAATGTCTGCTTCTCAGGCCCAGGCCATCCCAGCTAAAGTCATCCCCTCCAGTGCAAATGGGCTGGCACAGGTTGACCCAGAAAGATGCTCCTTGGGTGCAGGGATGATGTGAACCCAAACACCAGAGGGCACAACCTGCTCCCCTCCAACCCCTCCATGCCACCATGGGTCCACTGCTGCCTCCCACTCTGGAGGAGGCATCCAGGCTGGAACATCTGGAGAAAGGGACATGCAGACAGATCCATCATAGCAGTGCCACTCCTGGCACTTGTGCACTCCCCACCATGGGAGCTGGGGTCCCTGTACCTGCTGGTGCAGCAGGGGCAGGAGGCAGTGGCTCCTTCAAGATATGCTGTCAGAGAATCTACTGTGGCTAGAATTGTCATGCTCCTGTTTTAAAGAATGAAAGAAAAATAAAATAGCACAAAAGAGCTGAGCAGTGGAGTCAGGTTGTTCAAGGAGTGAGAAGTCCTGTGTGGGGAACAGCATCTTAGAGATCCTCCTAAAATCACTTGGATGCCCAGGCTGGGTCTCATGACAGTGAGCTGGCACTGCTCTTTACGTTATTAAACACTGACTTTGGCCATTAATTGCAGCAATTCCTCACACCTTGTTTATAGCAGGCCCAGATCAGATGCCAAAATAACCCACCCCTGATGCTCTGGTGTCTGACCCAGCCTCATGGAGGGGACACAGTGGCACTGAATTACTGCTCTGCAGCATCCCTTGTCCCACCTGGGCACAGCCCAGTAGCAGCAGCACACCAAGGACAGGCAGTGTTGGGGGCTGGAGAGCTGCTGGTTTTCCCATGGGCAACCTCAGTATCAGAACTAAGTTACCCAGGAAAGGATTACTCAAAAAATGTGCCATTTCTGAGATCAGTACGTGGTGGGCCCTGAGACTCAGAGCAGCGTGACAGACCAAGCAATGACACTTGGAATTTGGCATCCCATGGGGTGGAATTTGGCAGAACTGGTCTCTCCTGCTCTTAGGCTCCTGCATGGGCAGTCTGAATTGAACTGCTTCAGTACATAGAACAACCATGAGTTTAATCCAGCTCTGCTCCCTCAGTTAGACTGAGCAGCAGCAGCAGCTCCTGGGTGCAGGACTGTCCCCAGGTGCCACATGCTCACAGGGTTTGTCCTTCTCTGCAGTGGGATGGGAAGGGAGGCTGGATTTAGGAATAAATCTGTCTTTTCTATGTAAAGCAAGGCAGACAACAGGGTCTTTACATTGTCCCTGTGCAGCACCTGGGCTGTGCTGCACTGTCCAGGCGTTGTGGGTTGTATCTGCCCCTGAATCCTTATCCACCGAGGGTGCCCTAGCTNGAACTGGTCTCTCCTGCTCTTAGGCTCCTGCATGGGCAGTCTGAATTGAACTGCTTCAGTACATAGAACAACCATGAGTTTAATCCAGCTCTGCTCCCTCAGTTAGACTGAGCAGCAGCAGCAGCTCCTGGGGAAGCTTCATCCTGGCCCATTGAGGCCCCAGGGCTGAGGTTCCTGTTACTGGGCTGGCAATAACCCCTGGGAATTCCCTGCTCCAACCTGGTGTTGTGCCTGCCCTGCTGGATGCTCCCCTCTAAGAAATTTGCAANTTCTCTGCAGTGGGATGGGAAGGGAGGCTGGATTTAGGAATAAATCTGTCTTTTCTATGTAAAGCAAGGCAGACAACAGGGTCTTTACATTGTCCCTGTGCAGCACCTGGGCTGTGCTGCACTGTCCAGGCGTTGTGGGTTGTATCTGCCCCTGAATCCTTATCCACCGAGGGTGCCCTAGCTCATTGCGAGCCCCAGTCCTAGCATGGACACAGTTACCAGGCAGCAGGGGAGGTGACAGCCGTGGGGACACTGACTGAAGGCAGCCACCCCTAGGCAGTGCACACGCCAAGGGGGCTCATCCCTGTGGCCCCCCAGAGACCCCATCCCTACCGGGAACCACAACCCACACCCTCCCCACCCTCCCTGTGTGACTACAGCTGGGTAGACTGTGACACCACGAGACGGTGACAGGGAGCCAGATCCTGAACTACTGTCCGACTGTTTCCCAGGCTCTTCTACTGACTGCGAGGGTGCGAGTGCCAGTGGGGTGGGATCGGGGTGCAAGGGAAGTGGGGACAAAGGCGTTGCACCTCCCTCCACTTGGCGGGGGGACTCTGGGGAGGGAAAAGGTTCCCAAGGCAAAGGTGTTAAATACCCTTCTCCCGTGTTGCTGTCACCTCGAAGCCCCGGGGTATGAGAATCAGACTCTATTATCCCCTCACTAGGAACTAACATACTGTACTAACCTCTTCACATGAAAGCTACGCTCTGTTTGCCAACAAAAGCCAAAGCTTGGTTCCCAGGAGTGGGGAAAACCCGAGCCCACAGCACTGAGCGGGAGGTCCGGGGCCAGCCCACCCCACCTGCTCCCAGACCTGCCAGCCCGGCGGGTGCAAGAGGTGCCAGGGGCTCTGTGGGTGGGGGTCAGCTGGGTGCAGGCTGGAGCAGGAGGACCCTACCCAGGGTCAGGGATCCTTCTTCAGGCCCCGGGGTACCTGGGGTCCCCCTGCTCTGTCCCTCACATAGAGGGGTGGATGGGGCTGAAGGTGGGGGTGCAAGGAGAACTCCTTGCCCTGGGATTTGCATTGCAGGGAGCCCTTCCCCACCAGGGAACAGTGCCCCATCTCCTGTCCCCAGGGTGGCAGACCCTCATCAGCTCCTCCAGGCTCCCCCAAGCAGTTTTTGCAGGGCTCAAACTGCACCCTTCTTCTCCTACCACTGACCAAAGCAGAACAGGCTTTGCAACATCTGAAACCCCCACTTGCTTTCAGGCTACCCTGAAAGGTGGGAAGCAAGACTGGGAAAGCACCAGGCTATGGAAAAACCCATCTGCACAACAGAGCTCAGCATTCAGAATGGCCAAAGGAGCACTGAGCACAGCAGCTCTGGCCTCCCTGGGAACATGGCAGCAGCAGGGATGGGACAGACATCACCTGGAACTGGGACTTCCTGCCCCAGAGGTTGGCAGATGTCTTTGAGAAGATGAACAGTTGGGGTAGCAGCCTCCTCACTCAAGTTTTTAATTAAACGAGACCTGTCTAGGTTATCTCTAGCAGTGCTGAGATAAAGAAAGGGCCAGAGGAGAGGTCTTGACATGAAAAGGGTTTTTCTGGGTTTTTTTAAAATTAACAATACCTGCTCTGCCTCATTTATGGCTGGACACCCTTGACAACTTGGGGCAGTGGTCTTGAGAGGTGCCCAAAGCCACAGCAGATGCTGACTGCCTGAGGAGCCTTACACCTGGGGACACATCCCTGCAAGACCCTACAAATTCCAGATTCTCATGTTGCCTTGGAACCTCAACTAGGTTCCTTCTAATGAGGGAAGCAGGAGGAACCAATAATGAATCCTTTTCCCTCCTCTCTATTGTTTCCTTCCATGCCTACCTCCACCTCCAGTCAGCTCTGGAGGCAGCTTCCTCCCTGACCCCACAATCTTCCTGCCCCAAAGGGCTGGGAGGCTTTTCCAGGTCCCCCAATGCGTTGCTCTCCAGCAATGGGATGACCCTCTGCTGCCCCAGCTCCATCAGTGGGTCCTGCTGCAGATGGGTGGGTGGGTTTTGCATTGCTCACATGTTTATTTGCCCCAGCCCACTGAGCTGGTTCACACAGGCTAGCAGTGACAGCTTCCAGAGCCTGCAGAGCTGTCCCGCTGCTGTGGATCCTGTGGAGGTGCTGTTGGCCTCACACTGCTTTACAAAATAATTTAATTAAAGCCAGTGAATCACTTTGGTGCTGCCTGGCTGCTCCTCTGTGCATGGGTGCAGTGGCCCGGGGTGGCCTGGAGCACATGCGGGGGCTCCTTGGGCTGCTCTTTTTGGAGAGTCATTTCTCCTCTCAGTTGCTGCAGTCAGATTTGGATCATCAGGTTCGATCAAAATAATGTCAGAGGACTGGAATTCATGGGGAAGAAAAAGCACAAAGGCTCTTTCCCAGTGTGATTCTGGGCTGGTTTCAAAAGCTCTCAGTTCACTCTTAGTGTCCTGGGAAACCTGGGGCAGGTTTAGATCCTCACCTTACACAGATGCCTTGGTGCTTGAGAAGTCAGGGCAAAGTCTCTACTCTGACAGATTTCCATGTGATGGAGGCAAATGTGGGTGAGCAGTTGCCGCCTGTCCCCAGCTCAGCAGCATCTGTGAGCCAGGAATGGAGGCAGGGCCATGACTGTGAGAAGAGGGCAAGGTGAGAAGAGATCCTGACCCAGTGTCTGGAGCAGATGAGGCAACAGGTGGGGGAGTTGGTGCAGAGGGGAGGCACAGAGCGGAGTTGGGACCCTTGTCCCTTAGGCCACTGTCTGCAGGCTTCCTAGTGCAAACTGAACCCTGTGGGTCCTAAAAGGGTTGGTGTTTCCCAGGGAGGAGCAGGCAGAGCACTGTCAGACTTGCTGCAGCTGTGAAAGAGGAACTGGGAGGGTTTGTCCAGCATCTTCATCCCAGCCCAGCTGCCCAGACCTGCTCCCCAGCTCCAGGTGTCCTCTGGGTCCAGTGTGAGCCATGCACAAAATGGTCCCCAGGGCAGATGACATCCCTGGACCTGCTGGGAGTGATAAACAGGAGAGGAGACACAATCAGAGGGCTGGTTCTGCTTTTCCACCTGAGGTCTGCCTGAACCCAATCAATGAGGTCCAGGACCAACCAAACCACCCTGAGGCAATGAAATTGAAAACACAACAGTTTAAGCTGCAACAAGGGACTACCTCAATTTTTAAAGCCAGTCCATGAAGTGATAAGCACATTGCAGTCCAGGTCATGCAGTAGTCAAGCTGGAGACCTGTATGGCCCCATTAGCATTTTCACCCAACTCTCTGTGGGTTCCCAAAGCCTGGTCCCTACCTGCTGCATCAGCAGATCAGTGCCCTGTTCCTCACTGCCTTTGCTTGTGGCCATAGCCAGTCAGGGCCCCTGGCCACCACAGATCCTACAGCCTGGCAGAACTCTGGGACACACAGGGCCAGAGCTGTAGGATAAACCCCTTTGAGCTCTGCCTGAGCTGCTGGGGTGAGTAGACTTGGGGTTTGCTGTGGAGGTAGCAGCTGGGTGGGAATTGATCCTGCTCAGCCCCATTTCACGGGTACCTGCACAGCTGAAGCACCTCAAAGCAAGAGCCCGGACCCTCGCACAAGCTCTTGCATCCAAAAGTGATACAAATAAATGAAAAATGGATCTTCAGCAGGTGCCTGGAGAGAATATTTTAGGAGCAGTAGCTTGCCACTTGGTCTAGGAGACTCAGCTTCAAAGTCCAAGGCACATCAAAGTCCAAACCTCCAAGTCTGAGGCTTCCTGGGGATGGCGAGGTGCCTGTCTGTCAATGCCAGCCTCTGCTCTCGCTGCGCTGCAGGAGCCTCTGGGAGTTCCAGGGCAGGAGGTTAAAGGGGCCACTGGAACAGAGCATCCTCAGCAGCCCAGGGGACACCTGCTTGGCTCATGGTGACTCTGACTGTCCCCAGGATTCCTGCAGCTTCTGTCTCAGGCAAAGAAGATACTATTATCCCCCCATGATAAAAATGAATGTTATACCACCTGCAGCCCTTCTCCTTCAGCAGACACCCCGGAGCCTCCCCTCCTCCATGCAGCACCCTGATGGATGCTCAGCCCGAAGCCTGCACGGGGCCCTGGGAACTCTGGCGCTGGCCGCCGCTGTCCTGCTGCGCGGCAGAGATGAGAGGAAAAACAACTCCCGGGGCTTCCCCTCACCTCCGTGCTCGCCCGCCGCGGCCCCGCCGGCTCTTTCATCTCCCGGCCCGCGGCTCTTTCATCTCCGGCCGAGGTGCGATCGGGCCCCTCCGGCCGCCCCCGCCCCGGCACTGCCCTCGGCCCGGCGCTGCCGCGGCCAAATGGCCGGGAGGGGGTGAGGCTGGGCACCAGCCGGCTCTGCAGTCACTGCCTAAGTGCTCAGCAGTCCCAAAATCTGGCTGCTCTCAGGTGCCTGCAGATAAACACAAGCACCAGATTTCTGCTGGCTCTCCCTGCAAAGCAGAGGATGCTGGGCTCGCGTCGGCTCAAACTCAGCTCATGTCTGTGAATTTGTGCCCACACAGACCCAGCCCGTCAGGCCGGGATCACGGGCGGGTCGTGTGGGCAGGTGTCCCTGTGTCCCGGTGCTCCTGACTGCAGGTGCCAAGTGGTTCCCAAAGGAGTCATCCCAGCTCCCAGCACAAGAGGGAGGGAGGCTCATTAGCATCCTAGCAAACCACCTGCAACCCAACCCACAGGCCAGCCACAGTTTGTCCCTGGATTCTGCTATAGGCATGGCAAGGCTGCACTGTCACCACACAGCTGTGGGTGTCAGGGCGCAGAGGCACCTCTGCCAAACAGCAGTGAATCCGTAGAAACAGCATGAAACAAGGTGCCTGCCTGGTGGGAATGAACTGCAAAGGGAGCACAGCTTGGTAATGGAAATAGCTAGGGGAGAAGGAGAACAAGAAAGAGAAGGGCCATGGCCTGGGCTGGGCTCTTGCCAGGCAGTGCCACTGCATGTCCCATCTCTGGGGTAACAGTGGGGCTGTCAGTGGGTGCAGCCCCAGGACAGGAACATGTGGCGTCAGGTCATGTCAGCACCACTGCAGCACAGAACTGCACCCAAACAGCCAGGAATTGACACCAAATTTCACACCAGCAAACAGCTCTTCTGCGGAGAGCCAAAGGGATGAGGCATGGGAATTGAGCCATTCACAGGCCAGGAGGGGCCCAGGACTGAGGGCAGAGTCACCACAGCTCCTGGCACATGGGGCTGCCACCAGCGAGTGTCACCAGCTCAAACCCATGGCGGGGTTGGGATGTTGGGACAACGGGAGCCCCAGCAGGACTATCCTCATGGGCTGATCCAGCCCTTCAGGAGGGAGGCGTCCATGCCTGAGCAGGCCCCACGTGTGCTGTCTGCTCTGGCTGATGTGTTCCCATACATGGATGGTGGAAAGTGCCAGGAGTTTTCCCCATGCACCTCCACGAGTCCCAGTAAAGCATCCCAGAGATCCCTTGAGCTCCAGTCTGCTTTCAAATCATAGAACCACAGAATCTCAGATTGGTTATTTTAGTTGGAAGGGACCTTAAAGCCCATCCAGTTCCCCCCCCTGCCATGGGCAGGGACTCCTCCCACGATCCCAGGCAGTTCCAAGCCCTGTCCAGCCTGGCCTTGCACACTGTCAGGGATGGGGCAGCCACAGTTGCTCTAGGCAGCCTGTGTCAGGGCCTCAGAACCCTCCCTGTAAAAAACTTCCTCATATCTAATCTAAGTCTCTCTTTTGTCAATTGAAGACTACCACCTTTTGTCCTGTTGCAGCAGGCCCTGTCAAAAAGACTCATCCTTGTCCCCATTCCCGTTCCAATTCACATCCTCACCCTCATCCCTATCCTCATTTCTGTCCTCATCCTTGTCCCCATCTGTGTACTCTCCCAGGATCACTAGGGACACCCTGACTCGCCAGGTGCTGGCTCAGCTGTGGGTCAGGTGCTCAGCAGCATGGTGGATCCCTGCACTCAGACATGCAGGGTCAGGAAGCCCCTTTGGGCAAGGACCCAGAAATGCAGGTGGTGACTTGCTTCTTCCACCCACCATGAAGGACCCTGACCAGTTGAAAATCCAGCTTCTTGGAAGCCATTTCCACTTTTTTCAGAGGTCTTTCAGAAAAACCCTGGCTGCAGCCCTAGCAGAGCTATGGTCCCCCTGCAGCTCCTAGGCTCCCAAGGGACCTTCATGGGTATTTCCACAGCTGCTCACACAGATTCCTCAGGAAGGGCACTGTGCATTGTCAGCAGTGAAACAGCCACGATCCCACTGTGTCCGGAGCTGCCCCCTTTCTCTGGGGTAATCACAGCTCATAGGGGAGCTGTGATTTCTGTTTTCCTTTCTGATGTGGTTGAACGCAGACACAGGACCTGCCAGAAGCAAATATTTGTCACTCTCCCCCTTTGCCTCCCTGCTGGACACAAAGCCTGTTGGTCTACATCCATATACACGTGGATATGGCTGTTTAGACCATTTGGTTCAGCTCCTTTGAGTTTTTTTGACCCTGTGAGTATCCCAGAGCCATGCTCAAACCTTTGACAGCAACACTGGGCTTCAGAGGAGGAGTGAAGGCTGAGAGCAAGTCCCAGCCTTGGTGCTCAGCTCCGTTTTTCAGCCTGGACTGGTGGATGAACCATGCAGAGCCCAGCCAGGACCAGTTGCAAGGTTCAAGGTCACCTTCAGCTCCTTGCTGTCAAGTCACGGGGGAAAAGGAGGGATTTTCCCAGCAGGCTCCCTCCCTGGCGTGCTGCCTGTCCCCAAATGCTCTGTGTTGCTGCTCCAGCCTCAGTACCAGATGCAAAGCAGCTGATCTTCATTTGACTGCTCCAAGCAGTTTCACTGCACCAGCCCACAGTGCTCATGGAGAAATTCCCTGCCTGGCCTCTTCCTGAAAAGAGGCCAGAGCAGGAGCAGGACCAAGGGTCAGACCAGTTCCAGGCCCTTCTCTCATCTCCTGTGGGGTCTCCAGGTGGAGATTAAAAGCATCAGAATGAGGGATGCTCAACATACCAGCAGGAGTGGACACCACAGACACCCCTGGGACTCGCAGGGCTGGGCGGTCAGGCTCTCAATCCAGCAGACATTTCCCAGAAGGAATTTTTTGGCAGGATCAACCCTTTCCTCTGGGAAATTTCTCTGATAACACTGGGGCTGAGATAAAGAAAATAACCCTCCACATTCTCACCCAGCTGTCTGCAGGAGGATCCATCCCACCTGGCCAGGACGGTTTGCACAGTGAGAGCAGAGCTCAGCTCCTGGGGACCCCCTGAGCATCCCTGCTTGCCTTGGCAGACACGGGACAGGGCTGGGACCACTCCGGGCTGGCTGCTTGGGTTCCCACGTCTCTCCTTGACGTCACCCCGAAAGCACCGAGTGAAAGGGGGGCCCTCGGGCGCTGGACAATAGCCCTTTCCTTCCCATCAATAGCGGTGAGAGCCACGCTGGGCTGACACGGAACTGTGCACAACAAAAGCCAGTGTCCGAACAAATCTTCTCAGGCACTGGGTTCCCCCGGGTGACCCGGGGTTAGCCCGGACTTTTGCTCCCGCCTGGCCCTCCGGAGCAGGAATGTCCCTCCGTGCTGCGCCATGGCTGGTTCCCACGCTTCCAACCTGCTTTCCTATTTATCAGCAACCAGCCCTTAATCCCCTTTGTGAAGGCTCGATTCAAGCTCAGCACAATGTGGCCAAAAGGGAGGGGGTGGGTGAGAGAAGAGGGAGGGGAAAACGATCCTAGAGAATGAAAATCAAGCTCTTTACCTTTTTCCCCCCGACCCTGATGATGAGTCGCTAGGGACTCTTCAGGCTGTCACCTCCCTGGGCAGTGCCAGGCTATGGCAGGGTGCAGGCCCAGCCCCCATGGAAGGGGCTCCTGGTATGATGTGCTGATGGTTAAGGAACAAGTAAACACACACATTGAAAAATCCATTTGTGCACCCTCACAGGTTACTTCAGCTTTGCTGCCCCCTGCTCTCACATGATTAGATATTGGGAATTTTTTTTTTCACAGAAAGGGTTGTCAAGGCCTGAAACAGGCTGCCCACAGCAGTGGTGGAGTCAGCATCCCTGGCACATGAAGTCATGGTTTAGTGGTGATCATGGTAGTGATCATGGCTGAGCTTGATAATCTTAAAGGTCTTTTCCAACCTTAACAGTTCCAAGATTCTGTGATTCTATGACTCTGTGATCCTCACCTTCTGTGGCTTTCTCCATCAGGGATGTGCCTGCATTACCCATGTGTTCCCAATAGGATGGAGATGTGCACTGGAACATCACTGTCTGTGGGGGAACAGGGAATGTTCTGATTCACGCCTGTTCAGCCACTTCACTGCAGCCTCTCCCTGCTACCTTGCATCATCTCTTCTCTCAAACTTCCTTGGCAGGAATAACCCCCTGGAATTTTTTCAGCTCGGGATGCGATGCTCTATGCTGGACTCCATCCTCCCTGGAGCTGATCCCCTTGGCCAGCTCCTGTTTGCTTTAGGAGAGGATTCACAAGCCCTTCCCCAGATAACTTCGGAACAAAACAGTTTCCAAAGTCTGTGCTACTTACAAATGAGGGGTTTTGAGCTTTTGTCCCAAACCCAATGCTGTTTTCTTTGCAAACGGAGGGGGAAAAATGTAAAAGCAGAAGAGCTGACCTCAAATGCTAATCTTGTTAGGTTAAACTGTTCGCTAAACAGATGGAAGTGCAAGGCAATGGGATTTTTGTCTTTCCAAGGAAGGGGTTAGGCTTGGAGGGCACAGAGGTCATTCCAGGCAAACTGGAAGCTTTGCTCTTTGTGTCACAAGAGCAGGGGGAAAATGAAGGGGCACAAATCTTCCCAGCTGAGCTGGTCTGGTCGTCTCACAGGAGGAAGCCCCCCAGCCTCACTCTTGGTTATTTAGAGCCAGCACAAGGCCAAGGCACCCCAAAAGGGACACACTGCCAAAGACTCCATTGCTCCCCAGGGCCACAGCATCTCAGCATTTCCCATGGAAGATCCTCCCAAGAGCCACCCTATGGCTACTCCTGTTCTTGGCCCTTTTGGAGCACTGGAGGGGTGGCATCTCCACAGAGCCAAGCCTCACCTTTCCCTGAGCTTTCTGTGTAAAGGAGAGGAAACCCAAGGTCCCTGTGGGCAGGGAGGCTGCTGGTACCTGTTGGAAGGCCTAGTAGAGATGGAGGATGGTGTGTCCCCATCCTGCTGTCCCTGTGCTCCTCACCAGGCAGAGCTACCAGGGAATATGGGCCTGTCTCTGCCAGCCCAGGGGCAAAGGCTCTACTCTGGGCACCATGCTGTGCTCCAGATCAAATGATTGCTCTCAGCTGCCTTTCCTTCCTGCCCTTCCTGCCCTTTTTGCATGTGCAAGCATATCCTCAGTCTGTCTTTACCTGGGTGAATCCCTGGGCTGCTCCAGAGGGCACATGAGATGAAGCAACAGCAGAAACAAAACCTCGAAAGTATGGAGAACTTGGGGTCAACAACCCCAAATGACACCATTCAGACCTGAGAAACTGACAGCCAGACAGAAGGAACCGCCCTGAGGGTGTCCCACCTTCAGGGGTCCACCACAAACAGGATCTATTCCCCAATGGCAGCAGAGGATGTGGGAAGGAAAGGGAGGAGGTCCTCGGTGTGGTCAGGGAGAGGCCAGCTGTGAGAGGTGGGACCACTGTGACACTGAGGCCAGCGAGACTTGAGATCCCCTCCTGCAGCACACCCAGCCCAGGTTTAGTGACCTTGGAGGCAGAGGACAAAGCCAGACAGCCACCCAAAATACTCAAAAAGGCTCAAAATTTTAGGCCACAGCTGCCCCTGCAGGGCTCCTGCTCTGCCCAGTCCAGCCGAAAGCCACCTCGTGAACCGAGGCTTGTTGGGGACAAGGGTTCCCTCGACTACTCAGCCTCAACCCCCATCTGGCTGAGTCTGCTGGCACTGAACCGCAGGGACTGGGCACCCCTGGAGCCACTGGGAGGAAACTTCCAACAGAATCATGCCAAGATCATGATGGATCCCACGGTCTGGGCTGGGATGAGCTCTGGTGGCTGCTCCCACCACCCTGGCTCCGGCCCAGAGCCCCGCAGCTGCTCGCATGGGCGGCCCCGGGCCCCGTGTCCCTCGGTGGGGTTGCAGCCCGGCGGCCACACCAGCGCTGTGACCCTGCTCCCAGCAGGCGCCTTCACACCCGGCCTCGGCACCCGGCACAGCCCGGGCTGGGAATTCGCAGTGGTGTGTCCGTCCCTCCCCCGGCATACAAAACAAACAGGAGATGTGAGAACATAGCGTCTAGAAAAATGTGAGAAGATGAAAACAAAAAGGCAAAGCGGTTGCAGAGCTCAGAGGCTCGATCGGGGCCCAACGAGGCTGTGGCAGTAAATAAATAACAGTCCTGGTGTGCGGGGATTTGTCACCTCGCTGTGTCCCACTGCCCAGGCACTGTGAGAGACACAGCAACCACATGATCACAGCAGAACCAGCAAAGGGACAGAAGGAAGGAGGAGCAGCAAGCCTGTTGCATGGCAGGAGCTCAGACTCCCAAATGGGGGCTGGCTCCATCAGACCGGGTGTCCCTGCCATGCCAGGCCCTATGCCGAGGGCTGGCACCAGCAGCAGCACTGGAGAGAGCCAACAGTGCCGCCCATCCTGGTGGAGATGAGTCCATGGGGATGGGTGAATTCCCACCAGGACTGCAACATTGAAACCCTGCCACAAGCAAAAGCCAAAGGTACAAGGTGCCCCCAGCTTTGCAGGGAGATTTGCTGGAGGCATGGGAGGAGTGGGGGCCAGGGCCCTGGTGGTGCCCCACTGCTCCTCCAGCATGTGGGCTGGTGAGAGGCTGCCTTTATGCTGTCAGAAATAACCAGTTTGCCCCTTCTTTGCCTGTACTACACTCACAGGAGCAGCCTGGCAGTGTGAGGGTGCAAGGACTGCATTCAGACACACCAGCTCAGCTCTCTGCTCCATTTCCCCAACCTCCCAACTGCACCATGCACAGCACAGACCCCAGGCACAGGACTCAGAACTGCCCTGAGTTCAGTGTTCAGTTGCATCCTGAGCTTGGAACTCCTTCCTTGTCTGTGAGAGACATACCAGCTGAGGAAAATTATTCCCATCAGCAGTTAGGAACATCACGGATCAGACAAATTCCTCTCCAAGCTACTGTTGTGGGTCAATAGCCCAGAGCAAAGCACGAGACACTTCAAAGTATCCAGGAAGGTGAGTGAACTACAGATCTGTCAGTGTCTGGTTCCTGGGAGCAGGCCTGTGGTGGGAACTCAGTGCCATGCAGAGCTGACACAGTTCTGCCATCTGCCAGCCACCACTGCAGGTCACTCCAGGGTACAGGACCTTCTGTGGAGTGCCCTGAGTCCCAACACACAAGCCCAGCACATGCATTTCCTACTCTCCAGTGTCTTCAGCCCCTCTATTCAAACCAAATTAATTTTAGCCATGTTTTTTCAGCCATCAGCACTCTGTAACCAGGCTGGAGCTGGGATGCTTGATCAGACAGGGAAGGGGATGTTTAGGCTCTAGGAGAGGCAGGGACAGTCCAGGGCTCCCTCTTGCCCAAAGGAAATGGCCCAGCACATGTGTCCACCACAGCAAGAGGGCCAGACCAGCATTCAGGGGCACAACAGGCTCAGGATTTGTGCTGAGCCCATTTCTTGGCCAAGAAATTTCTGGATTCTCTCTCACTCCATGCAAGTTGTTGGAGGACTTGGAGATTATGGACTTGGGACCACACCTGACATGGTTTCTTCCACACAGTGAATGTCTATTCCCCCCCTATTTTTAACAAGCAATGAAAAACTATTTTTCAAAACTAGAAAAAAAGACTACTATGTCTTTTAAAATTTATTATTTTTTGTTCTCTGAACATTTTCCCAGAGGAGAAATGAAAAGTGAGGAACCTCCTATGCCATAAAACACGATAAATGTCTCCTGCTACTCTGCAAAATTGGAAAGGAAAATGCCATCAATTGAGCCCCTGCAAACATCATGTGCACCCGAGTACAAAAAGCCAGGCCCTAGGCCAAACCTGCTGTCCTGGGAAGCTGTGACACCCAGCTCTGACAGCCAGGCCTGGGGTCCCCTGAGGATATGAGTCATGGAAAGTTGTTGGATGAGAATCCTGTGGCTTGGCGAGCTTAAATGTAATTCCTACCTGAGCACCCATGTGCTGTGCAAGCATTACCCACAGGCTGCACTTCCCCTGCCCTGGAGACACCTTACAGGGGTGGGCTGGGAAGCCCCCAAAGCCTTTTATTTCTCAGGGAAATGTAGATTGAAATCCCAAAAGATTGAGTGAAACATCAAGGCTGGAAGAGGCTTTTAATTGGACAAAGATGGGGTGACCAACCCATTACGAGCAGACTGATGAAGAGAGGAACACCAGCCTGAAACACAGGAGACTGCAAAACAAGGTGAGAAATTCTCACATGCCATGAGGAACTGTCCCCATCTGTCACATAAGGGAAAACTTATTGGGTGGCAATAATGCTTGTCCCATTAAGGGAGAGAAAAAGTTTGAAAGAACCTCCTGAGATTAGAAATCAAATCGATGACAATCATAGGCATTCCAGTAGGGTCAACAAACAAAACACCCAAGTTGGTGGCTCATTCTGCACAGCCCAAACTGCAAAATCTTCCTGAGCAGGAAGAAAATCTCTATTGCGGGGTTCTGCCCCGGTTCCATTACTGGTCTTCTCAATGGAAAGCTAGCGAAGATAAAAGGTCCTGGGTGACCAGCAGAGTCTGGGGTAGCTTCTGCCCAAATGGATCAACCTGAACATCTACTGCTATAGCCAAATAAAGGGTTTTGCTCCACAATTTGTGACTTGTAGCCCCAACAACCTCCTGGATAATGTTTCTTTCAGCTTTTCATTTCCTCAATGAGTTTTCCACTTTCTCTGGATGTCTCTGTGGGGACATCATGCAGACTTTTGTGCACCAGTGGTTGTATGTGATGTTTTCAATGTTGGAAGTGTGAGGGAGCCTCCAGAGCTCAGATAAGGCCGTCCTTTTCCCATACAGAGACAGATCTTCCTCATAGCAGCATTAATTTTTGTAAACGCAGACATCTTCCCTAACTCACCCATGAGAAGTGTTTCCCCAGGGTGGAGAACCTGACCTTTCCCCACAACGTCCACTGCAATTAGAGACTTTTTGATGGACATTTTAAACAGTTTTTTTTTAATGTATTCCCTGCCTCCCTATGAAGATAATTTCAATCAGCTCAGCAAAGCAGCTGCAGAGGCGAGAGCTGACGGGTGCAGTGCAGAAGTGCCTGAGATAGTGACCTGTGTGGGAATTACTTGCTCTGATTTTACCCGGCATACAAAATACTCCCTTCTCCTTCATGACAGACAAAACTTCTTATTTTTCATCGTGGAAAAGCCCATTTAAGGGACTTTCTGGTGACAGCTGGGGAGTTACAAACAGAGGGTTTCCCTGCTCTGCATTCTTCCTGGATTACCTGCACTGGGTCTCATGCTCTGTTAGGTGCTCAGTCCTATGGTTCTGCTGCATTTTGCACCTCCTAAAGGGATGGGAGGTGTCCCCTCCTGGGGACAGCTGTGGGCACTGTGAGGGGTTTCAGCAGCACTCCTGCATGTCCCAGTTCTGCCTTCAGGGTGATGCTGAGGACTTTGCTACATCCCTTCCCACCACAGGAGTTATGTGAGATGGACATGGCACAATCTCATGTGCTCTTAAGTATCAGCAAAACACGCTCCATAAACATGATTGTCAGAGGTAGAAGAGTCCCCCTGAGCCTTCTTTTCTCCAGGCTGAGCCCCCACAGCTCCCTCAGCTGCTCCTGGTGCTCCAGATCCCTCCTCAGCTCTGTTCCCTTCTCTAGACATGCTCCAGCTCCTCAAAGTCTTTCTGTCATGAGAATCCCAAAACTGAACCCAGGACTTGAGGTATGGCCTGACCAGTGCCCAGTAGAGGTACACATTGTCTTCCTCTGTCCCTGCAGGGAAGGACATTGTCGAACCCTTCTACCTGTTTGGGGCTCCTGAAGAGCCTGATTAGGGAGAGCTGGCAGGGGCAGATGGGCAAAGAGCACCAGGCACATCTGTGGGGAAGGGCTCTAACTGCCCAATGTGGGCACATATGGTCACAGGCACCGTAGGAAATGTGAATTTCCTTCTTTAAAGTAATTCTTCTCCCTCCAGGCATTGGGGCATTTTTCTTTCGGTTTGGAGGACTTTCACTTTGCTTTAGAGCCGGTTGAAAATTAAGACAGGTTTCCCAGGATTTTGGGAGTAAAACCCATCATTCTTTTAACTGATATCTGACTGAAAGAGTAAGAATTGAAATGCCTATTTCTGGATTCCTCAGGAAAACCAAGAAAAATCCATCCTGCAGGTCGGGTTAGGAGGGACTGTGAAGGGGCTGGGGACTTCCAGCTCCCCAGGAGCTCTTGCTCCCACATCAGCCCCAATTCCTAAGCCCCTAAGTGTGAAAAACGAGGTTCACTTCTCTGTTATAGTTTTAAAGTTTATTAATAAATAGATAATAAGGAGAACATAATAAAGTAAAAAGCAGCCGGCCGGGTGTCTCTTGGCATGTTACCAAAAGAGCACACCGAACGTAAGATTCTTTTCGTTAAATGCATTGACTTGTTACATATTCATGCACCTTCATGCATTATTCAACAACAGCCCCCCTTCCCCAAATCGCCTTGTCCTGTCCACTTCTTTGGTCATAATCCTTCTCTTCAGACCTGTTTTTCCGGATAAGCTTTATCTCAAGAATGCGAGAGACTTATTATCTGTTTAGAACCAGAGTCCTGTGAGAAAGATATTTACAACACTTCTAATTTACTAGCACAACTAAACTACTAAACTATTTTCATTTTAATATTTGCGAAAAGCCAACTATCTAATAATTATTTATAACACTAAGGAAGTCCAGTAAAGCCCCTTCCTTCTCCTCACTCAGCTTAGCACCTATCGGGACATTTGCTGTCCCATTCCTTGGTATCTGCAGCCATAGGCAGTCACAACCCTTTGGTACGGCTCTACAATCCCATCGGGTCCCCGAGATGTGGCGGAGGCAAGGGGGCAAGGCTGGGGGACATCTGCCTGGGCCCCGGCTGCCCTCCCTGCGGGAGAGACCTCCGGGAGCGCCCACCGCCCGGCACTGAGCAAAAGCCCGGCCGGCCCGGAGCCACGGCCGGGTGCTCCAGCCTTTAATGCAGGGCACCAAGATTTCCCCGGAGCGGGGAGCGAGAGGGTCCGGCCCGGGCACGGCGGGTGCCACCCCACTGCCCTGCGTGCCCCCGGCAGGCAGGGTCCCTCCCGCGAGAAGGGCAGAAAACAGCTGAAAACAAACAAACAGTCGGAGTTAATGGGGCGGCAGTTATTTTTGGCCTAGAGGGAGTTCACACACTCTGTGTTGTTTTAGCAAATAGCTGTAAATGGAGCTGGCGGTGCGGGGAGCGGGCTGGGAGCGGGCTGGCTCCGGTCGCTGGAAGAGCCGTGCTTGGTGCGCTGGTGCCAACAGGAAACCGAGCGCCTCAGCTCCCTTCGCACCTCGCCGGCATCGCACTTTTATTGTCACCACATCGTTCGGAGGCCACATCAGAGGGAGCCGAGGGGGCAGGGCAGGGCCCGTGGGAAGGCGGCTCTGAGCTCTATCCCCCGGAGGGAGAGGACAGCCCGTGCAGCCCGGCACGGCCAGGACGGGCTGTGGCTGGGGTGGCCGCAGCGACAATGCACGAGACGTGTCGCCATCGCTGTTGCCACGCCGGGGCCGGGCGAGGGGACGCTGGATGGTTGCTGGACCCAACCATCAGCGCCTCAGCGCCGACCAAGGCTGCTGCTCTCTTGCCCCCTCCATCGCCCCGGGCAGTTCCGGCTATTCTCGGAGAGCCCACGACAGTGTCGGCATCGCCCTGGGCCGACACACCTCAGGAGAAGACACTTCCTGTGGAGATGCATCCTACAGGAGAGCCAGCTTTCTCTAATGCCCTGGCGGGGACACTGAAGCCTTTGCACATGCTCAGATGCACAATTAAACATTTTCTTCACAGCTGGTTTTTTTTTTTTTT
>VWZN01003299.1:160308-172620 GCA_013396955.1 Regulus satrapa
TTTTTTTTTGTTGTTGTTTTTTGTTTTTTGTTTTTTGTTTTTTTTTTTTTAAGAGTGATTACACTCCTGGGTGTCTGGGATAGGAGGCCAGGTGGCTGTGGAGGGTGTGAGTGGCATTGGTTAAACTGGCCTGACTCCATAAACCAGAAAGGCTTTGCACAAGCAGAAAACACAAGCCATCAGAAAAAAAACACATAAAATCAAGCCACACATCATCTCAGTAAGAGAAGGATAGTTGGAAACACCCTTCTTGCACAGCCTGTAATCTCAGAGCAATAAAGCTTGAAAATAAAAGCCAGAGAGCAGCTGCTACCAGGGGCTGAGTGGTGGCATCAGGCTCGTGGCACCAGTTTAAGTCTGCTGGTGACATTTCCTTGTGGACCTGCCCATGGTGTGGGGAACCAGGGAAGCACAGCTCCAGTGAGGGAAGGGTGCAAAAGGGACTGGAGCCCCAGTAGCTGTTGAGGGAGCTGGGAAAGGGGCTCAGCCTGGAGAAAAGGAGGCTCAAGGGGGCCCTTCTGACTCTGCACAACCCCCTGACAGAACAGCACAGCCGGGGGTCGGGGCTGGCTCACCAGAGGAAGCAGAATGCTGGTAATCCAGGTGCTGGCTGGAAAATGGGCTGTGAACTCAGCACTGCAGGGAAAGCTGGCACTGGCATTGCAGAGAGAGGCAGGGCACAACCAAAGAATGCTGGTGCCAGCATCCCCCTGCCAGTTCTTGCTCCCCGGCATGGAAGCAAGCAGTGCCAGGGCTAAGGAGGGCTGAATGTGGTTGCAGTAAGAGGAGAAGGATGCTGTGATGTTAGAGGCAGAAGGCAGCACCCAATACCATGGTAGGAAGCAGCCCTGCACTGGCAGCTCCAGTGCTAAAATATCTCTTGCATAATTTCAGGGTTTTAGTGTCTGTGTGGAAATGCCCACAATGAGTGGCTGGGGGATGATTTTCCTCTAAGGTTTTAATTTGTACATACAGAACTGATGGTCTTTGTGGAACAGCCCTTCCATCTGGGCTCCATCCAGTCGCCCCAGCATGGCCAAAGCAAGCCCTATTCGCAGCCCTCTGTGTGCAAATCACAAAATCACAGAAGCAGAGACTGGTTTGGGTTGCAAGGGACCTTAAAGCTCATCTCGTTCCACCCTGTGCCATGGGCAGGGACACCTCCCACCAGACCAGGTTGCTCCAAGCTCCATCCAGCCTGTCATGCTGAGCCCAGTGCAGGAGCCCAGACGACTGCAAACAGGCTCATCTCGTGCTCAAATGCTTCCAGTGCCAGGAAAAGGCATTTGCAGCAGCTGTGGCCACAGCTCAGCATCCATGCAGTCCTCCAGAAAGCCCGACAGTGTGACCTGGAGTCACGGAGAAAGAGCTTCCAGTCCTGCCAGTCCTAGGGCTTCATCTGCCTCCCCGGGGAGGACCTGCTGCTTCCTGCTGCCATGGGGAACACAGGTCACTTCCACTGAATGATCTCATCAAGCTTTGGTTATATCTGCAATACAGATCCTAAGACCACTGTTTGTAGGCCCATAAAAGGCTTCCCTGGGAGTAGATAAGAATTGAAGACAACTGGCCTTAATGGTGTTGGACAGATTTATGGGTTCACCTTAGAAGAATTTATTGGAGAGCTTTTTTAATGAGCAAATAATTAGTAGATTTATCTGCTTTTAGCTGCCTTGCTGTTTTATGGCCTTAGTGAAATTGCTTTCCAGGGTTTTAAATAAATCCTGATTCTGCCCTTGTTCCCAGGGCCTGTCCTGGAGTTCTCTGCCCTAGGCATTGTGAGTAGAAGGCAGGACTGCTAGGGTCACCTGTATTTTTAAGGGACAAATCATGTGGAAAAGGAACAGAAAAGGAGGAACAAGCCTAGCGAAAGGCAGAACTCTTAGAAACTCATGTAGAACCCCAGCAAAGCCCAAAGTCCATGAGGAATCACATGGACATGAGGGCAGCAACTCCCTAGATCAGAGCCCTTTTCTAGGAAAAGCAGTTCATCTGTTTCCACAGGGAAAACATCCCTACGAGATACTTTTTCCAAGATATCCCCTTCCCCAGGCAGCTTCCAGCACTTCCCCACTACCAGGACAACCCCTGAATCCCCTCCCAGGCCATGGCTCCCTGGGGCCTCTCTGGCAGGGAGGGGAGTCCCCCCAAGGGACTGACCCCTGACCCCCTGCAGCCCCCTGCACTCCCCAGGCCCTGCCCACGGCCAGGCTGTGCTGACCCAGGGGTTCAAGTCCTGCTGAGCTCCAGCACACTCGCAGCCCTGAGCTCAGACATGAGCTGTGCAGGGCCCACCCTTGCACCCAATTCCAAGGAAGGGGAGCTCCACAAGAGGAAAGGGGATGGGGAATTGGCACAGTTACATAGCAATGGAGAAGAAGGAGCAGGAATTGTCAGAGCCCCAGCTGAGCAGAGGCTGTGCTAGAGTTGCACATGGGGAATCTGTCCCTCACATGGGAAGTGCCAACTGGGAACATCCCTGGGAAGGCTAGAGAGAGGGCCATGCTCTGCCCAGGAGCAGCCCTAGGAAGAAGGAGTGGAACAAATCTATCAGCAGGGTCATTAATCACCCAGAAAGGGCCTATGTGGGATGTAACTGTTTGTGGGAAAAGCAAAATCCTGAGCAGTTGTGTCAGGAGCTGGCCCTACCAGGTCACACTGTGGCCCAGTCCCCAGTCCCAAGCGGGATGTTCATTCATGGACAGGGACCTTCCTGGGCACTGAGAGCATCAGCCCAACCCTGAACAGAGCCATAGTGACACTCCCAGGGAGAATTCTGGTATTTTCCTGAGGTCTGGGGCTCCCAGTGAGTTAGCAATGGTGCCAGGGGTCCATTGCCAGTGAGAGGTGAGCAGTCAGGAATGTGCTGCTCTAGGGCTTGGGGGTGGTGCAGCTGAGTTCCCGCAAAACCAGCCCCTTACTCCTCATCTCCCTGGATGCTCAGTGAAGCAAAACCTCGTTTCCAGGGTGAGGGTGTCCTTTGGTTTTTTTTTACTTAAGCATGAACACTACCAGTTTCCAGTAAAATTCCACATTATCAGCACAATACAGTGGGATCTAATATATATAAATACACACACACACATACACAACACATGTTTAGATACCATGTGTATATATATATATATATATATAATATATAAAATGAGCTAATATCTATAACTATTAATGATTTAATACACTTTCATACAATAGAGACTGTGCTTTAATGTGGGAAAGGGATTTTTGGAACAAGCCCCCCTAGCACTCAGAAAGCCCCACTTTTCCCTCCAGATGGTTCAGGCTCCAGCAGAGCTGATTTCTCCTGGGACAGAACATCCAGTGTGTGGATTTAGCTAGCAAAGGGTGTCTAAAAAGAAAACAGTCCCAGAGTTCACAAGGTCTGTGAGAAGAGTTGGAGGCTGGAGCTGCACATGCTGAGTTGTTAGTGGCTTTTGCTGCTAATTGGGTGCGGGCTGCCAAGCTGGACTTATTCCAGTGGAAAAAGGAATCTCTTCCCTGCTTTTTCCCTGGACAAGTCAAAGGTCAGACACCTTAAAAGCCTGTACAACTACTTAAAGCTTTCAATGTTGGACTTAAAAGCTTTGCTGTGGAGCCCTCATCCCACCACTTTGCTTCCTCCCGCTGTGAAATTCCCTCTAGTTTAAAAATCCCCAGAGTTTGTTCCAGTCCTATTCCATGCCTGCTACCAGACCCAGTCTATGCCAAACCTCTGCTGAGATGCTTTTTTTGTTCTTGATGGCACATTGGGCAACCTTGAATTTTTTTTATCCAAGTCCCTGTCTCCTCCTGGAAAGCAGAGAAGTTGCTTCACCAGCCAGCTGTGCTACCTGATATAATTAATGCAGACAAGCAGCATAAGTTTTCCCTATTATTTCCCTGGAGAGATGATAGAATCATAAATCATACATGCCCCTAGAAATAGGTAATGCAACAAGGTAACGTGGAGGAGAAGCACCCATCGTTTTAGAAAAGCTGGTGCAGAAATACCCCATGGCAGGGGGTGGAACAAGATAAGTTTAAAGGTTCCTTCCAGACCAAACCAGTCTACAATGCTATAAAATAAGTTGCCTTGTTTTAATGCAGGTGATAAATGATAGATCCCACATTTGAAAACATCATTGAACTCCATACAGTGATGAGCAGGTATTGCAAACTTCCAACATTTGCTCTGGAAAACTGCAAGCGTTGCTTGTCTGAAGGTGGGCTCCTGCATGCCATGGCTGGCAGAGGTGGGGTGTGGCTTCCACCCCCAGCACAGAGCACAGCTGCATTTCCCTCCCTGCTGGTGGCCAAGAAGCTTTTGTGGATCAGAGTGGTGGGATCTGCAACATCCCTGTCCCTGCAGAGCTGGGGACTGTGAGGACCAACGGGAGCCATCCTGTGGGACATGGAGGGGACACACAGAGCCCTGCCTGCCACGCGGGGAGAGCAGATCTCCACTGAGCTGACATCTGCTGGGGAAGCCCATCCTGGGGCCCAGGCATGCTCCTAGAGAGATGGGAGCCACTGGGAAAACAAATGCTGATGAGTCCTCGCTATATTGTGGGAATCAGTCTCTCTGGCTCCTTCGTTTTTATTTGCAGTACTGAAGATAAGAAACCCAGGGTGTTGTGGGGAACAGGAAGACTTTATCTCCCATCTCAGACTGCTTCTCCTGCCACAGCCTCGGGGTTTTTTTCCACTCCTCCCTGATACCATGATTCAGGTCAGCAGAGAGGGCTGTGAGCATCACTGAGCCCCTAATCACCTGGATGGCACCAGGGGGATTGGTTTATTATCAGGATCACAAAATCATCACACACTTCGGGTTGGAAGGGACCTCTAAAGCTCATCTAGTCCAAATCCCCTGCAGTGACCAGGGACGTTTTCCATTAGATCAGGTTTCTCAGAGGCACATCCAGTCTGACCTTGAGTGTTTCCTGGAACAGGGCAGCCATGCCCTCTCTGGACAACCTGTGCCAGAGTTTCACCACTCTCATTGTAGAAAAATCCATGGGCCCACAAATACGGCATCCTTCAGGGGCCTCCAGAAGCATGGTAGATACCCCAGTCACGGTCTGGGCTGTCTGCTCAGGTCAGCCCCCAGCCTTGCAGGTGCCAGAGAAAAGTGCTGAAACAGGTTTTGGAACAGCCAACTCCTCAGTGGGTAAGGACCATGTGACACAGTATTAGGACTAGAAATACTGAAATTCCAGATGAAAGGAACTCACAGCTTGTGAGCTGCAGCTGCACTTCTAAAAAACAGCTAGGAAAAGGCTCTGCCATTTGCAGGCTTCACCCACACTTCAGACCTTAAGCTCCCTCCCAGGCCTGGAAATGAGGATGCTACTGTTGGATTTCCAATAAAAACACAGCTATTGACTCCCTTGATTTGGTGACAGTTGAGCACTTCACCTCATTGCTGCAATGTGGGCTGGAACCGACTGCATCAGAGATTTTAATAGAGAACATCCTGCTCTCAGGTGCTTCAGTGTTAGAGCAAAGTCTCTCACAAATCAGGGCTAAACTAAGACCCTGAATCTCTGTTAGAACTCTGAGCAAAGCCCTGGTAATGGTGTGCTAAGCCTGGGAATGGTGATGTCCATGTGAAGGGCAGGTACCCAGCTCTCAGTGCCAAGGTGCTTCATGGCAGGGCCTGGCAAGCACCATACTGCCTGGGTAGGGTCAAGGGCTCTGCCTAGTCCCCAAGTCAAGGAGCAAACCCAGGAGTGAAATATTGTCATGTGACCCATGAGGACATGGAATTTCAGCCCTACATCTCCTTTGTCCTGACAAAGAAGCCCCACTGAGAAGTCCCAATTGGGAATTCACCAGGATGAGGAACCCAGCCTTGTCTTGATCCACCTCTGAGTGACTTCTCTTACACCTCATGTCTAACCAGGCAAGGGCAGAGTGTGATGTCACTGGCAGCATCTCTGCCTTCCTGCAGCCCTGGCTTGGCCCCTGCCAAGATGCAGCATGTGGGTAATGCAGACATCTCAGCTGGATCAGGATTTATCAGTAGCAACTGGGATGGAACCACCAGGGAAGGAGGGTGATGACAATAAACTGCCCTGTCCTGGGTAAGGAGAAGAGAAGGGGATTGAAGGGAGGGATTAGCAGGGAGAAAACTGCAGGTCATCCTCAGTGAGAATGAAATGAGGGAGCAGCAGCAGAGGCAACTCTGCCTGGCTGCCTGGCTGTCCCTAGCCCGGCTCCCGGTGGCAGCACCTCCTTTGTGTCTGCTGTGACCCAGGGATTATGAGTGTGGGAACAAGGCCATGGGTACCCTCTGCTCAGAAAGGCCAGGGCAGAGCTGGGGAGGAAGAAAAGCAGGGAGAAAGGAAAAGCTCCTGGTGTGGCTCTTCACTGGGAGGCTACTGAATGCAGGTCTGGGGCAGAGATGTCCCTCCTGCTTGCCCTGTGCTTGGCTCTCTGTTGGAAGCACTGGGGAGCTGCTGGGGCCAAAGCACAGCCAGCACACAGGACTGTCCCCTAGCAAGCTTTGATCATCTACCACAGTGCAGGAAATCAGAAAACCTGTTAAGTCAGAGCTCTCTGAGTGCAGCCCCATTGGAAGCCTGGGCAGTGCACCCAATGGGATGCGGGGAATGCTCAGCCTGGGTGAGGTTTCATGTCCTGATGTGAACATTTCATCCTCACCCACCGGGGTCTTGAGACCTCAAAGACTCAGAACACCCTTCCAAGCCCACCCTCTCCTTTTCTCTCCACTCTCCAGGCAGGAGCCAAGTCATGAGTCCCTTTGTGCACATGGAGCATCCTGGAGTCCCTCCTGGGACATGGCTGAGCCATGGGGACCACAGACGAGAGAGCGGAAAAGTTTTAGTAGGAGCATCAGTTTCCAGAATGTGTCAGAAAGACCAGACCACAATTAATGACTAATTAGGAAATGTCTGTCATGATTATTATCCTAATGATCCTCATAAGAAAGGCTTCTTACCTTAGGAAAAAAATGGATGTTGGCTCTAACAGTCCCCAAACATAACAGCCCACCGTTATGCCCAGTTTCAGGTTTGCACAGGAGATTTTATTTTTAAATAAGTCAAAGCTGAAGAAATTTTTCAGGGAGCTCTGGAACCTGTGGGCTGGTTAGGCCAAAGGGAAGGCAGGACAGGGTGCTCTGCTAGGGGTGGCCACTGTCTCCATCCGGGAACTCACCCCTGCCCTGGCCCAGCTGAATTTCCCCATCACTCAGTCTCCCTATGAAACAGCAACAGCCAAACCCCATCACAAATGTTCCATTAAAACCATGAAGAGAAGCATAAAGCTGTAGAAAGGGACATGGCATCAGGTGATCCCATTCATCCTGCCTGAGCTTGATACTGGCCCACAACAAAACTGAAGACAATGGGCTGCATCCTGGTCAGTGTCGTGGCTGCATACTGAGGCATGTAACTGAATTTTGCAATTCAATGGGATCACTGTTAATCAGTTGCTAAAGTATATTGGAAACAGAGAGGTTAATATGAAGTCAATTGTTGAATGTATAAAAATTTTCCTGGAAAGACATTCCCAAGTAATACAATATTGCTCTCTAATGAACAGGAATTATTCCAGTCTGGCTCCAAAGCCATTTTGCCTACATGCTACTCCTCAGGCTTTTCAGTAACTCCTATTAGCTTCAGGAGATCAGCCCAAGGGATTAAGAAATAGATTAGATAAAACATGCAAAATGAAAAGCGCTCCATAATTGAACTGAGCTGTCACAGGGATCCCCACAAGGATGCTCCTTCTGTGGATCAAGGAAAAGGAGGCTTCTCCAGCTGTACCGATGCATATTTTCCAGCTATGACATCAACCAAAACCACTCAATTTTTATCAAGGAATCATTGAGCACAGCCGTAGCCACACAACTGGAAAGTCAATAAATCAGTATTGCCCTGAGTTAAAAACTCTGAGAAAACACATAATGACAGTTCAAGGAGCGTTTGGAAAATGGTCTCAGGGATGCCCAAGGTGGGATTGTTGGGGTGTCTGTGCAGGGCCAGGAGCTGGACTCAATGATCCTGGTGGGTCCCTTCCAGCTCAGGATATTTTAAGATTTGAACCTGAAAGAAAATGTACCATGCATTTGGGAGTTTCAAAGCACACAGAGCAAGGGGGGCTCTGGGACTCCTCCATGTCACCTGCAGGTGCAAGGTTCCTTTGTGTGCTGTGGAACTGGAGAGCAGGAGAGCTCATGATTTTTGGACCACATGCTCAGGGAGGATCTGGTGCTTGCCAAGGCTGAGGCCAGTGCTCAGTTTTCCCTCTTCTCTGCACCTGACCTCAGCAGGGATTTCAAGCCCATTCCTGTGTTAAGTTCTCAGCAAGGGCTTCTGTGGCTCATTAAGTGCAGAATTAGAAGTAATCAGAATTGAAATATTGAACAGTGAGAACCAAGCACCTGCCTGGTCTCTTCTTTCTAAAAATCCTTGGAAGCACTCAAGACCAGGTTGGACGGGCCTTGGAGCAACCTAGTCTAGTGGAAGGTGTCCCTGCCTGTACCAGTGGGGTGGGATGAGATGAGCTTTAAGGTCAACCCAAGCCAGTCCATGATTCTTTTATGCCAGTGGTTCCATGGGAAACACCTTCCTTAAAGAGGGACATACAAGTATGTCCAACTCTGGCACTTCGAGCTCTTAGAGCAGAGCCAGGGCACCACCACATCCTGGCCTATCCCAAACACTCCAACCAGACACAGAGGCCTGGTGCCAGCAGGTCGCACACAGATGACAGCAGATCCCTGGGCATGGGCACACCACGGCTCTGGTGTCCCTTAGGAGAGGTCAGATGATGCTCACTGTAAACCATGCATTTCATCTTATGGATGGTGACTAATTCCATCATTCAAAGAACTGATGATGATGAAAACAACTGCAGCAATCAGGAAGAAAATTAAAAATAGCCCTGATGTGGCACTGTGTCAAGTGCTTATGTTTAGATTTTAATTTTATTTTTTTATTCCAAGTTTCTTTGATAAAATATTTTCCCATGCTGACTACCCTTGGAACGTCCCCTCCATTGCAGCATTCCTGACGGATGAGCCAGGCTGTTGCAGATCCTATGCCAGAGCTGCATTGCCTCTCTTTTCCATGATTCTCACTCCCACATCCACACCTTTGGGACCTGGAAGTCATTAATCATTGTACACCAGTCGGGAATGTACCTCTGAGGGTAGAAGCATCATACTGGGCACAGAGCAGGAAGGAAATCATAGAGTCAGGGACCTGTTAGGGTTGGAAAATACCTCTAAGATAATCAAACCCAACCATCAGCCCAGCACCACCACCATGTTCCCCACCAAACTGTGTCCTCAAGTGTCATATCCACACAGTTTTTGAACCATTCCAGGGATGGTGACTCTGCCACTGCCCTGGCAGGCCATTCTTATGCTTTACAACCTTTTCCATGAAGAAAATGTCCCTAATATCCAATCTAAACCTCCCCTGGCACAACTTGAGGTAATTTCCTGTCTTGTCCTGTCCCTTGTCCCCTGGGAGCAGAGCCTGACCCCCCCGGCTGTCCCCTCCTGTCAGGAGTTGTGTCGAGCCAGAAGGGCCCCCCTGAGCCTCTTCTGCTCCAGGTTGAGCCCCTTTTCCAGCTCACTCAGCCTCTCCTGGGACTCCAGCCCCTTCCCTAACTCTGTTCCTTTCTCTGGGCTCACTCCAGCCCCTCAAAGTCTTTCTGGCAGTTAGAGGCCCACAGAGCAGCCTCTGACATCCATCACCAGCCTCTCAGCCCAGCTCTGCTTTGGCTCCTGGGGCTGCAGGTAAGATTCTCAGCAGGGATGTTTTCTCGTGAGATGTGAGACTCGGTGATCTTGGTAGAAAGTAGCTGTTTCTGTCCCACTCTTTCCAAGTTCTGCATTCATTGGAAACACCTGAAGGAAAATAATAATCTGATTTGGTCTTTGAACAAAAATGTTTTCTTCTTGTTTTAAAATTGCAAATCTAAATTACAGTTCTTAATTGCATTTCTCACAATGAGCAAATATTTGCCTTTGGGGTTTCCTTCAATTTTTTTCTTTTTTCTTTTTCAGACTTTTCCCTTACTGCAGGCACAGGTTCCAGGAATGAGCTGCCAAGGTCTCATCATGTAAAATTACTGAATTCAAAAAAAAGAAGCTCACCTCTCTCCCCAGGCCCCCACCACCCACTTATCACCTATGCAGGAAACACAAGTGCTCACGGCCTCTGGACTGAAAGGGAGGCCTTAAAATCCCATTTGGTAAAAGAAATGCAAGGATGGAGGGACTCCTTAAAACAGCATTTACAAGACTGTTCTGGGTACTTCTGTGGAGGTGCAGAGGTGTGACTGGTGTCAGTGGTACACTGAATGAATGTGATGCCAGCCAGCCTGTGCCGTGACTCTGCAGGGAGAAGACGCTCAGCTGCAAGCAGGGCTGAGGATGAAGCAGCCACATGCACCAAAAGTACTTACATTTCCTCTGACATGGTAGGCAGGGAAGTGGTGACCACCCAGAGTGGGAAGAAGATTTTATGATACAGTTACTGAAAGAGTATCAATCTTCCTTCACAAAGGAGCGGGGAAATCCCAGACTTATGGAATATCTTCAGAAGGTTCCTGCAGCAGGTACAGCCCTGCTGCCATGGACAACCCATGCCAGGGTGCTCATCCAGAGGCTAAGATCAGCCACTTCCAAACAAACATTTATACCTGGGCCACCTGCCCAGATGTTCCCACTGATTGAAGCAGGCTGGTGGTTTGGATTGAAGTGGTCTTTTCCTGCCTGTGAGCCCATCACATCTAGTTCTGAGTGGGGAACTCTGTATCCAACATTCCTACAGGCAGTGGAGAGAAATGTTCTGAGCTGCAGCTCTGTCTTGGACGTTGAATTTAGAGGCCCAGGAGGGACCTTGTCTGCCTGTGGGTGGCAGAGGGGCCTGAGTAATTCACTCTTATGGAAAATCAGAGAACTGTTTGAGTTGGAAGGAGCTTTAAAAGCCCTTCTTGTTCAACCCCTGCCATGGAAAGGGGGAGGGGAAACCTTCCACTAGACCAGGTTGCTCCAAGCCCCATCCAGCCTGGCCTTGGACACTTCCAGACAGGGAAGAGCTTCCTCCTAACATCTGATGTAAATGTCTCCTCATTTAGCTTAAAACAATTCCCCTTGTCCTATCATTCTCTCCCTTTGCAAAAGTCACTCTCCATCTTTTCCAGCTTGGAGACATCTCCAGTGGGGATGACTGAAGCCCAGCCACAGGACTCCACCCTGGTTCTCTTGGCCACATCACTGCTTCTTCACTCCATGTTACCCTATTTCCACCCACCAATGTTGCCTCCTGTGTGTGGATTTCACCAAAGGCAAAGAGAGTTCATCTTGATCAGTCAAAAGGTACCTGGGGAGAGGTACCCCATGGGCCCTGGAGAATGACTCTCCCTTTAAGGAGAAAGGCAATACCCTCTGTGCAGGGATCTGTGCTTGTTTTATCATGGGACACATTACCCTGAACCCAAAAGAGGAAGGAAAAAGGGGGGTGGGGGGAGCTTTTGCCTTTCTGGTGGGAACAGTGCTTTGAACTAACTTTGTTTCCCTTGGGGAAAGGCACCAAAATAACAGAGGAAGGGGGGAGTAATGGGGGGATGGAGCTAAAAAGGCTGTGTAATCTGCCTGGGAAAAAACGCGCTCCCAACAGTGCTTGTGAGCCCAGTGGCGGCAGCACGGCTGCCTGTGCCCAAGGGGACACGGCTCCAGGGGACACGATTCCTGGGGACACGGCTCCAGGGGACACACACGGCTCCAGGGGACACACACGGCTCCAGGGGACACGATTCCTGGGGACAGAGCTCCAGGGGACACGATTCCTGGGGACACGGCTCCAGGGGACACACACGGCTCCAGGGGACATGATTCCTGGGGACATGGCTCCTGGGGACACGATTCCTGGGGACATGGCTCCAGGGGACATGGCTCCTTGGGGATTTTTCTATTCCCCTCTGCATTTTGTTGCCCTCAGAGCTGTGTTGGACCAGAGAGAAGCTGTTATGGACACCCAGACAGCCTATGTGCTGAAATCCATTTCCCTTTTCAACTTTAATAGCTACAGCAAATCAGTTTATTAAATATCTTCCCAAATCCTTGATGCAATGACTAACAATGACAGCCCAAGCCCATGTGGTTTCAGGACATGATGCTCTCTCTGGCCTGGGGAGTCCTTCTTCATGAATTTAGGCTGGAAGATATTCACAACCTACCAGCTCATATCTGGCAGCTGTCATCTTCTGAACTGAAATATATGCTAAAAAAATGGTCCTAGCTAAGGAGCATTTTTTTTTTTTTTTTTTTTTTTTTTTTTTTTTTAAAGA